>PVLA01012428.1:0-44536 GCA_004027455.1 Hydrochoerus hydrochaeris | reverse complement strand
GATTAAGGTAAGTTACATGTATGTGCAAATATGCCAAAATAAAACCCATAAACATGTACAACTAATATTCATTAATAAAAGCATAATTCTTCCATTTATATGACATCATAGAAGCATATGTTGATATGGGTATATCATAAAATCATAATGGCTTTGAAATCTGACTTTATACATAAAGGACTCCCCTCCTCAGTTGCCCAAGCTGATTATATATATATATATATATATATATATATATATATATGTATGACCTTTTAGATTTTTATTAGTTCTCTCTGAAGAATCAAAATAGTTAGCAAATTATTTTAGATTCATGAAGATTGTATATCCTATATATTTAGATCTCTTAATGATATACAACATTATTAATGATTAGTTAATGATATACAATACAAAACAAACCAAAGAAACTGATTTCTATGCCTAGGTGAGTTACTCTTGTGTCATTCTAAAGCAGGGCTGAAAGAGACTGTTCCAAGACCCATGGGGTTAGTGCTGGGGATGAGGTTGTGGCTTGCTGTCACTCACTCAGGTGTGCTGGAAAGGGCAAGGATGACTCAAACTGGCAATGCTTTCTGAAACGTGGGGCTCTGAATGCCTGGGCAGCAGAGGACTGAGGTCCAAACCATGCTGGACAGGAAAGCATGGTGACTGCCTGGCAGGAGAGGTGAAGCAGCCCCATGGAAAAGTGCATTCTCTGGACTTCATGGACACTGCAGAACTGCTGTAACACTAAGACTCTGTTAAAAGGTGAGGGTGGACAAACCTTGGAAGAGCCTTTCACTTGTACTTAGTGCACCAGTCCACCAGTGCAGGTGAAGCGGCAGTGTCTAGCCCTAGAGCAGCACTGAGTTTGGCCTTCCCCTTTTCTCCCCACTCTTCTTGGCAGCCAAGCCAGATTCTGACTGAGGATGCAGAGACCCCAGAAAAACCGAGGGAGTCTATCTGGAGGGCCAAGATGGGAAGGACACTTCTCAAAACACAAATAAATTTAATATGTAAGGAGCCAGGATGGGTCAGGCATCACATGCCCAAATCTTCCCCACTTCCTCTCCAAGCTGGCAGCTATTTTACATGGGAAAGAAATAAGCTTTTGTTTTGACAGTTCAGTAACCTTTTAGGGATGTTCGAGCAACATAGCCATACTCTGGCTATTACAAATTCCAACTCTTGAAAGTTGAATGAATGTCTACTTCAATGGTTTTTACATTGAAATTTCCTTCTCATTCATTTGCAATACTTTTAGTTTTAATGAGAATTATGATTCAACTTCATGTTAATTCATATATAAACTGTTATAGAGTTTTCAAGGAAATATATTTACTACAAGACACATAAATTTATAGGAGTATCACAAAATATTCATCCAAAAAGTCAAATGCAGAAGAGCACAAAAGATATGTCCATATGTAGAGATCCAAAGAATCCAGCCAATGGCCTGGATTCCAACACAATGCCCTGCATAGGTATGGCTGAAGGTCTAGAGCCCACTGCATTGTCCATCAAAATCCATATCAAAGATCTGCATTGGACAGGTCCAGTGGGCAGTGATAGAAGCTAGAAAGTCAGCACCTGCAGTGAACTAACTATACCAGAAGCCAAAAGGATCTGCACTGGAGTCAAGAATGATGCTCAAGACAAAGGAAAAAAATATAGCTCTCCCAAACAGAACAGCTTCCATTTGCAGTGACCATGAGGACCAAGCTCTTTTTTTTTTTTATTTAAAGAAAAAAAATTGAAACCGAAAGAGGGTACAAATAATAAAAAATCTCAAAAACAAAACAAAAAACCAAAAATATTAACCAGTAAGAAATCACTAGTTGATAATTATAGATTTTCATGTTACAAGTAGTTGTTCAAATTACAAAAGTAAAGCTTACAAAGTAGACATCCACACAGTGAAACTGCAACCAGTTTTGTTCATCTGTCCAACAAAAACTTAGCAACATAGTTATCAATCCCACACACTCAAACATACATGCAGTTATGTCCTTTAGAATAATTTCTTTTCCTCTTTTTTCTTTATAATAACTATAATCCATTCTCATAAACTACTTAGAAGTTCTACACATGTATATGTCTCTACATGTATACCTAGCCTTTCTGTATTAGAGGGAGAAACAAAACAAGTCAGCAATACAAATTCCTAGAGAAACACAAAACTAAAAGGACATATAAAATCACAATAATAGGTATCTACAGTAGCTACTATGATGTCTCTTATTATTTTTAATAAAATTGTGTATATTGTCAAACATAGTATATTTAAACATAGCATTGCATTTCATTAATAAAATCTAAACATTGTAGACATAATAATTCAAAGGCAGTTAATAATCAAACGAGAATTGGTTTCCTATTGAATATTGTCATCTTCAGAGTAGTTGCCTCTACTGTCATACTTGATACTCTCAAGCATACCAGATTCAAATAATGTCTGTCAAGATAAAACAGCGATATAACCCAATCTCATCTCTCATCTCTGCTATGCTATTTTTCTGTCATTGTTGTTTGTTTCCTTTTCTCCTTCATTCCATTGTCTGCCCCTTTCTTTGAGGCCTTTCTTCCATTGTTGCTGGAATCCTGGTGATTTTCTTATTTCACTCTAGCATGTCCTTCAATATTCTTTGCAGGGTTGGATTGGTGGTCACGAACTCCCCCAATTCCTCTGTGTGATGAAAATATCTTGTCTCTTCACTAATTTTGAGAAACAAGTTTTTCAGTGTACATCATTCTGGGTTTGAGGTTATTTTCTTTCAGGGCTTGGATTTTTTTTTTTATTTAAACAGAAGCAAGCATGTAAAGGGTATAGGTAATACAGAATTCCAAAGGAAAAAAAAAGAGATAAACAATAAGAAATCACTAGTTAATAAATTACATATTATCCTCTTAGAAATAGTTGTTCAAGTCACAAAACCAAAGCATACAAAGTAGACAGTCAAACAGTGAGAGTGTAGACAACTATGCATGCATGAATCTCTGCATGTATTTCTATACTTTCTGTATTAGAGGGAAAAACAAAACTTAGCAAGACAAAACAAAACAAATTCCTATAAAAACATGCAACCAAAAAGTCAGTAAAACCACAGTACAAGGTGATCTACAATGATTACTGTGTTGTTTCTTATTATCTTCAATAGAATGTCTGTATCAGGCATAATTGAATATAGCAGTATGATTGAGTATAGCAGTACATAACAATAGTAGTAAAAATAAAATATTGTAGACAGTACAAAACTTCAAAGGCAGGTAATAATCAAACCAGAGTGGATATTCTAGTAGATCCTGTCATAAGTGCAATTGGCTATACTCTCAGACTTGATATTATCAATCATAACAGGTTTGAATAAAATCTATCAATACCTGTGATCCAATAAACCAGATTCAATTACAATTTGTCATGGTAAAACAGTGTAGGTTTAACAGAGCTTTAGATTGACTTAATAGGAAATTAAGGATGATTACGTTACTATATCTTGTTATTTTTCATGATTGCTGTCTGTGCCCTCAAATCTAGTACAGGTAGAATGACTGGAACAGAATGTAATACATCTAAGCAGAGTAGTGTGAGTAATGTGGGTTTTAAATCCTGGTGCACTATTTACAATATAGTGTATCAAGGCTATCTGTGATTGAGTTTCTAGTTATCCTTCTCTGCCTCATTTCTGCTATGCTATTTTTCTGCCTTTGTTTGTCTAGTTTTCTCCTTCATTCTACTGACTGTTCCACTCATTGAAGCTTTTATGCCACTGTTCCTAAAATCCTCGAATTATTTTTCTCTAGAATGTCCTTCAGAGAATGTCATTCTCTGCAGGATTGGATTGGTGGTCACAAACTCCCCCAGTTCCTCTTTGTCATGGAAGCATCTTGTTTTTCCATTAATTTCTACAGAAAGTTTTGCAAGGTATATCAATCTGGGCTGGAGGCCATCTTCCTTCAGGAATTGGAAGACTTTCTCTCCAAGCTCTTCTTGATCTGATGGTCTGTGACCAGAAGCCAGCCATGATTGTCTTTATAGGTAAATGGGCTAATCTGTTTCTTTTCTCTGATGCCTTTTAATATTCTGTTTTTATATTGAATTTCTGTCATCTTGATTATTATATGTCTGGGTTTAGATCTGTTTTGGTTGTAGGTGGCTGGAGGTCTGTATTCCTCACACAACTGAATGTCATTTTCTTTTCCCATGCTTGGAAAGCTTTCCTTAGTTATTTCCATGAATAGGCTTTGTAATTTGCCTGTATGCATTTCTGCTTCTTCATTCATGTTTCTTATTCTTAAACTGTAGATTCTCTTGTCATCTTCTAGCCTTTGTATTGTTACTGCCTGTTTCCTTGTTATTTTTAAGAGATCTTTCCTTTCATGATCACACACTGCCAACTTGTCTTCAAGATTTGATAGTCTATCCTTAGTTTCTTTTAAGGAATTTTGTCAGCTTTCACTGGAGTTTTTAATTTCCTGGTAGTCTCTTTGAATCTGCTTCATGTATTCTATATTTTTTTTATATTCTTTATCAAATGTTTCTCTCCTTTTTTTGTGTTCCTCCCTTCTTCCATCTGTGTCATACTGAGAGATACTTCCTGAGAGCATTTCTTTTATTACTCTACTCGTATGCTGCTTTACCTGATTTAATATTTCAGTTTTCAGCTCGTCTACAACGTCCCAAAGATATCTCTTAATGCCCATTGAAGCCAAGTCTGATGTGTATTTGCTGCCCTCAGTCTCCCTTGTTTTTCCTTCTGCTGGATCAATGCTCTCAGTGTTCTGGGTTTGGGGCCTCCTCCTCCCTCTGTCTCCTGTCATGGCCCTGGCTTCCTCCACACCAGTTACAGTGCAGGTTCCAGCCCCCTTGTTGGCCACTTTTCTTCTGAAGCACACTGCTGAGGGAACTCTGCCCTCTCATGGCTGCTCTTGTCACTGAGGTGTAAGCAGCAGCTGCATATGCCTGCCCCTCCCCACTGGGCCTACCAAACTTCAGAGCCTTCACCCAGTTGGTGCTTGCTAGGTGCAGGCAATCAATTTGGGACAGCTCACTGGGTCCCAGACAGGGGTGTGGCCCAGTCCAAGCAAATTCCATGAATCTGCTCTTGGGAGGGAGGAACCAACTCAATTCATTGTCACTCCCAGTTCAGGCTCCTCCTGCCCTATTCCAACATGTTGCCCCTTTGGTAGTGCCCTTCCCATGGGGGGGGCCTCATTCCCAGCACTGTCCAAGGATTAATGGAAGTCCCTTTGCCAGCTTCACTCTCCGTTGGGTTCACCAACCCCTGAGTTCAGCACTGCTGTGCTTCTTGTGAGTGGCAGCAAGAATGAGTTTGGGCAGCTCTGCTGGCCATGCCAATTCAAGCTGAGGCAAACTTGGTGAGTCACCGTGAAAATGCTGTGTCCCATAATTTTTAGCTTTTTCAGTTGTCGTCCTGATGTATTTGAAAAGCTTTTTTATGTTTTAATTTCTTCCTGTGTCAAGAGGATCCATCTCCCTCTGTCTGGAGCTCTCCAGGGTATTTTATTCTGGCATATGAGTTGTTTCTCCTGGGAGACTTTGTATTTTGTTGCTCACTGATTGGCCATCTTTTCTTCTCTCCAGAATAGTTTTTAAAAAACATTTTTATTTAAAGAGGTAAAAAACAGAAAAAAATTAGAAATATTACAGAATTTCAAGAGAAAAGATGAACAGCAAGAGATCAGTCATTGATAAGTTACATATTGTGCTTTTGGAAATAGTTGTTCAAGTTAGAAAATTAGAGCATACAAAGTAGACATTCAAGCAGTGAGACTGCAAATAGATCTGTTCAACAATCCAACAAGAACTTAGAAGTATGGTTATCAATCCTACACACTTAAATATTAATGCAGTTATATCTTTTATAGAACTTCCTATTTCCTCTTTTTTACAAAAGCAATTATGCATTTTTTAAAAATTTTATTTAAAGTGAGAAAAGCAAAAGAAAAAGGGTAGCAACAATACAGAATTTTAAATTAAAAAAGAAACAAAAAAACACTAAGAAATCATTAGTTGATAAATTACATATTGTCACCTCTTATGTAGTTGTTCAAGTTACAGAATTAATGGATACATAGTAGACATTCAAACAATCAGACTGTAAACAGTTCTGCTCAAAGATACAACAAAGATTCAGCAATATTTTCATCTATTTTATACACTGAAACAAACATGCAGTTATATCCCTTCGAGCCCTTTCTTTTCCTCTCTTTTTTATAGTAGCAATTACACATTTTGGGTTTTATTACTTTTATAGTTCTTAACCACATTTTACACTAGAGACACAATGTGACATTTATAAATATGATTCTTATTTATTTCACTAATGAGGATTGTCTCAAGATTTAACAATTACAAATTGTGCTGCTATGAACATGGGGGCACATATATCACTGTGATATGAACTTTTCAGTTCTGGGAAAATACCCAGGAGGGGAATAGCTGGATTGAATGGGGCTTCCAATCCTAGTCTTCTGAGAATTCTCCATATGGATTGCCATAATGGTTGCACCAGTCTACATTCCCACCAACAGTGGAGCAGTGTTCCTTTTTCCCCGCAGCCTCACCAACATT
The DNA here is from genome assembly GCA_004027455.1 of Hydrochoerus hydrochaeris. NCBI lineage: Eukaryota > Metazoa > Chordata > Mammalia > Rodentia > Hydrochaeridae > Hydrochoerus > Hydrochoerus hydrochaeris. The sequence goes on along the minus strand of PVLA01012428.1, from coordinate 37,962 downwards.
TGTTATCAGTTGATTTCTTGATGGCAGCTATTCTCTCTGGAGTGAGGTGGAATCTCAATGCTGTTCTAATTTGCATTTTTTGAATGACCAGTGATGGTGAACATTTCTTCATGTATTTATTTGCCATTTGTATATCTTTCTCTGAGAACTGTGTGTTCATCTTGGATGCCCATTTTTGGAGAGGGTCTTTGAAGTGGGGGGGTCTTGATGTTTTTCAATTCTTTATATGTTCTGGACACAAGACCTTTGTCTGAGGGGTTGCTGGCTAAAATTCTTTCCCACTCTGTGGGTTTTCTTTTCACTCTGTTGGTGATTTCCTTTGAAGTGCAGAAACTTTTCAATAATGTGAGATCCCATTTGTTGATTCTTTGAAGTGTTTCCCATGCAGTTTGCATTTTGTTTATGAATTCTCTGCCTACCCCTATGTCTCCAAGACTTCTTTGTACTTTGTCTTCCAGTAGATTTAGTATTTCTGTTTTAATATTGAGGTCTTTGATCCATATAGACCTTAGTTTTGTGCATGGTGATATGCATGGATCTAGTTTCAGTCTTCGGCATGTAGAGAGCCAATTTTTCCAACACCATTTATTAAAGAGACTATCCTTCTTCCAGTGGACATATTTAGCCCCTTTGTCAAATATCAGGTGACTGAGTGTCTTTGTAGTTGTGCTTGCATCTTCTAATCTGTTCCATTGATCCTCAGGGCTATTTCTTTGCCAGTATCAAGCTGATTTTATCACTGTGGCTTTATAGTACTGTTTCAAGTCAGGAATTGAGATGCCTCCTGCCTTGCTTTTGTTGCCTAGAATTACCTTTGCTATTCTAGATTTCTTCTGTTTCCAAATGAATTTTAGTAGTGTTTTATCTAGATCTGTGAGGTATATCAATGGTATTTTGATTGGGATTGCGTTAAATCTGTATAACAGTTTTAGAAGTATGGCTATTTTCACAATGTTGGTTCTTCTTAACCAAGAGCAAGGAATGTCCTTCCATTTTCTAATATCTTCTTCAATCTCCCTTTTCAGTGTAGTATAATTTTCAGCATATAGGTATTTTACATTTTTAGTTAGGTTGATTCCTAAGTATTTCATTTTTTTAGATGTCATTGTAAAGGGTGATGTTTCTATAATTTCTCTCTCAGTGAGTTTTTTGTTTGTGTACAGGAATGTTATTGCTTTTTGAGCATTGACTTTGTATCCAAGTATACTGCTGAACTTGTTTATTACCTCTAGTAGTCTTTTAATGGAGATTTTTGGGTCTTCTATATAGAGTATCATGTCATCTGCAAATAGTGATAATTATACTTCTCCCTTTCCTATTTTTACTCCTTTTATTTATTTCTCTCTGTTGTCTGATTGCCCTGGCTAGTGTTTCCAGAACTATATTGAAAAGGAGTGGCTATAGTTGACACCCTTGTCTTGTTCCTGATTTTAAAGTGAAAACTCTCAGTTTTTGTCCATTTAGCATAATGTTGGCTGTTGGTTTGTCATAGATGACATTTATAAAGTTGAGGTAGACACCGTGTATCCCGAGTTTCTGATGGATTTTTATCATGAACATTTGTTGGACTTTGTCGAATGCTTTTTCTGCATCTATTGAGATGAGCATGTGGTTTTTGTTTTTGGCTCTGTTGATGTGGTAAATTACATTTATTGATTTGCATATGTTAAGCCATCCCTGTATTCCTGGAATGAACCACACTTTTTCAGGATGTATAATCTTCTTGATGATTTGCTGCATTCTATTTGCCAGTATTTTGTGGAGAATCTTTGCATCAATGTTCATTAGTGAGATTGGCCTATAGTTCTCTTTTTTGGTTGGATCTTTCTCTGGTTTTGGTATTAGAGTAATACTTGCCTCCAGGAATGATTTAGAGATGATTGCTTTCTTCTCAATTTCACTGAAGAGTTTAAGGAATATTGGCATCAAGTCTTCTCTAAATTTCTTGTAGAATTCAGCTGTGAATCCATCAGGACCTGGGCTTTTCTTTGTTGGTAAGTTTCTAATTACATTTTCAATTTCAGTAGCTGATATTGGGTTGTTCAAAATTGCTATATCTTCTTGGTTTTGCTTTGGTAGTTCATATGTTTCTAGAAATCTGTCCATTTCCTCTGTATTTTTCACTCTATGTGAGTAGAGATTATCAAAGTAGGTATTATTGATCTTTTGAATTTCCATGTAGTAATTTCTCCCTTTTCAGTTCTTATTGCATGAATATGGGTTTTTTGTTTCTTTCTCTTGATAAGGTTAGCTAGGGAGTTGTCAATTTTGTTTATTCTCTCAAAAGACCAGGTTTTTCATTCATTAATTCTTTGTATTGTTTTTTAGTTTCAATTGCATTGATTTCTTTTCAAATCTTTACAATTTCCTCTCTTCTGTGAGCTTTGGGTTTAGCTTGCTCTTCTTTTTCTAGAAGCTTAAATGGAGCATGAGGTTGTTTACTTGTGATCGTTCTGTTTTCTTGATATGAGAATTTATTGCTATATATTTTCCTCTTAAGACTGTTTTCATTGCATCCCACAGATTACAGTATGTTGTTTCTATATTTTCATTGAATTGTAGGTATTACTTTATTTCTTCTTCAATTTCATCTGTAGCCCACTGGTTGTTCAAAAGGTTGTTATTTAATTTCCATGTATTTATGCAAGTTTTACACTTTCTTTTGCCATTAATTTCCAATTTCAGTGCACTGTGGTCAGATATTATGCATGGGATGATTTCAATACCTTTGCATTCATTTAGGAATGTTTTATGGTGTAATATATGGTCTATTTTGGAGAATGTCCCATGTGCAGCTGAGAAGAATGTGTATTCTGATGTGGTTGGTTGGAACACTTTGTAAACGTCTACTAGGTCCTTTTGCTCAATGGTATGATTCAGTTCTGTTATTTCTTTGCTGACTTTTTGTTTAGTTGATCTATCTCTTTGTGACAACAGGCTGTTAAGATCCCTTTGTTATAATTGTGCTCTTGTGTATTCCATTTTTCATGTCCATTAGTATCTGCCTTATCTGGTTGTGTGCTCCTGTATTTGGCCCATATATATTTATAATTATTAGTTTTTCTTCTTGAATTTTTCCACTAACAGGTATGTAGTGACCTTCTCTATCTCTTTTATTCATTTTAGGTTTGAAGTTCACACTGTCTGCAAATAGAATATATACCCCTGCTTTTTTCTGTGTTCCTGTTGCATGAAATACTGTTTTTCATCCTTTAACTTTTAATCCATGAGTTTCCTTTTGGGTCAGTTGTGTTGCTTGTATACAGCATATTGTGGGATCCTGTTTCTTTTTTTATTTTATTTTATTTAAAGAGGGGAGAAACAGAAAAAAGGGTTGAAACAATACAGAATTTCAAAAAAAAATAAGCACTAAGAAATCACTATTTGATATATTACATATTGTCTTCTTGGATATAGTTGTTCAAGTTACAAAATTAAAGCATACAAAGTGGACATTCAAACAGTGAGGCTGCAAACAGGGGATCCTGTTTCTTGATCCATTCTGTCAATCTCTTTCTCTTTATAGGTGAATTGAGGCCATTTATATTTATGGATATCACTGATATGTACTGGCTTTACTTTGCCAGGTTATGTTCCAGTTGTTTCTTTCTGCTTTTCCCCTTATTTAATTGCTTATCCTAACTGGTGGTTTCTTTCTGTTGTTGTTTTGGGGATTGTGTTCATTTTTATCTCTGTCTATTGTGTCTTTCAGTACTCTTTCTAGGGTTGGTTTGGTGGACATGAATTTCTTCTGTTATTCATTGTCAAGGAAGTATCTTGTTTGTCCATTAAATTTGAATGAAAGTTTTCATGGGTACATCAGTCTGGGTTGAGGGTTGTTTTGTTTCAGGGCTTGAAATACCTCACTCCAAGCTCTTCTTGACTTGAAGGTTTGTGCTGAAAAGTCTGATGTGATTCTAAGGGGCTTTCCTTGATAGGTGAGTTGTGTCTTTTCTCTGACAGCTTTTAGTATTCTGTTTTTATGCTGTATGTCTGATATCTTAATTGTTACGTGTCTGGGTGTGGGTTTATGCTGATTGTGCCTGATTGTTGTCCTATATGACTCACTTATTAGTGTATTGGATTTTTTCTCCATGTTTGGGAAATTTTCTGCTATTATTTGTGTGAATACTTTATGTATGTCATTTGCTTGGACTTCTGTATCTTCGCTAATGCCCATTATTCTTATATTGTTGCTCTTGGCATTATCATGAAGCTTCTGGATTGTCATTTCATGCTGCTTTGTTATTTTTTAAAGTTCTATCCTTTGCTGATCACTAAATGTGATCCTGTCCTCAAGGTCCGAAATCCTATCCTCAGCTTCCTTTAGGCAGTTTTGCATACTTTCAATATAATTTTTTTGTTTCTTGGATGTCTCTTGGCATTTGTTTCATGAATTCTGCTTGTTTTCTGTATTGTTCAAAGTTTCAATCAGTTTCTCATGCTCATGTACTTTTTTCTCTAGTTCTTTTTTAGCTGCATTCAACAACTCCTTTATTAAAGTTGTTATTTCTATCTTTACATGGGAGAGTACTTGTAATTTGATTTGCTCTATAGCCTGATGGAGTTGTTTTTTTATTTCACTTGATATATTTTCAGAGATTCCCAGTGTGTTACTTTTGGGGTCCTCTATTTCAATGTCTCCTATATGTACTTCTGGTAAACTATATGTTTGAGACTGCATTTTGCTTTTTCATTTTGTCATTTTCACTCTGCCTGATGTTTTATATGTGTAGAAGGGGATCACACACACTCTTTTCAGAGTCACCAAAGTCTTACAGTTAGTTGGAGGGGGTTTTACTACTGGCACTATTTATCCACTGTACACCTCTATTTTAGGGGCATACTCACCACACTGATACAGTTAATCCACTGTAGTCCAAGGTTCACTGCCTGTGAACAAAGTTCCAAATTTTTTCACCCTAACTGGATCCTGCTGAGGTCTTCTGATGTTCCAGGTTGGGAGCGGGGCCACCAGAACCCATCTAGGGCAGTTTTCAGTGTTGGGCTGTCTTCTGAGGTGTTCCAGATGGCAGGGCAGGCCCTCCCGGGAGGTTCCAGGCAGCCCACCCCTGAGGCAGGGCTCCTCAATGTTCCCTGTGGCAGGGTGGGCCCTTGGGGGAGGTTCCAGGCAGTTTACCCCAGATGTAGGCTTCCACTAAGTTCCTGGTGGTAGGTCAGGCCCATGGGAAAGTTCCAGGCAGTTTACCCCTGATGCAGGCTTCCACTAAGTTCCCAGTGGCCGGGTGGGCCCACGTTGGAGATTTCAGGCAGCTTACCCCAATGTAGGCTTCCACTAAATTCCTGTTCACATTTCTTATTCTTAAATTGTAAATTCTCTTGTCATCTTCTAGTCTTTGTATTATTACTGCCTGTTTCCTTGTTATTTTTAAGAGATCTTTCCTTTTATGATCACATATTGCAAACTTGTTTTCAAGTTTTGATAGTCTATCCTTAGTTTTTTCAAGGTGTTTTGACAGCTTTTCAATGGAGTTTTTAATTTCCTGGTAGTCTCTTTGAATCTGCTTCATGTATTCTATATATTTTCTTCATATTCTTTGTTGAATGTTTCTCTTGTTTTTGTTTTTTTTTTGTTCCTCCCTTTTTCCCTCTGTATCTTCCTGAGAGATTCTTCCTGAGAGCATTTCTTTTATTACTCTACTCATATATTGCTTTACCTTATTTAATATTTCAGTTTTGAGTTCTTCTACAAGTCCCAAAGATATCTCTTAATATTCTTTGAAGCCATGTGTGATGTTGCATGTTTGCAACCCTTAGTCTCCCTTGTTTTTCCCTCTCCTGGATCAGGGCTCTCAGGGTTCTGGGCTGGGGGCCTCTTCCTGCCTTTCTTTCCTGTCATGGTCCTGGCTTCCTCCACACAGGTTACAGTGCAGGTCCTAGCCCCCTTCCCTGTTGGCCACGTTTCCTCTGAAGCACGCTGGTGAGAAACTCTCATGACTGTTCTGCCCTTGCCTGACTGCTCTTTTCTCTGAGGTGTAAGCAGCGGCTGTGTATTCCTGCCCCTCCCCACCAGGCCAGCCAAGCCTCAGGGGTCTTCACCAGTTAGTGTGTGCTAGGTGCTGGGAATAATTTGCGATAGCTCATTAGATCACAGCCAGGGGCGGGGCCCTGTCCAATCAAATCCTACGAATCTGTTCTGGGGAAGGAGCAAACAACTGAAGTCACTGTAGCTCCCAATTCAGGCTCCGCCTGCCTGATTCCAACATATTGCCCACTTGGTCACACCCTTTCCGTGGGGGGTCTCATTCCCAGAACTGACTGTGGATTAATGAAGATCTGTTCACCGGCTCCACTCTCCTTTGGGCTCACCAACACCTGACTTCAGTGCTGCTGTGATTCCTGTGAGTGATGGTGTGTAACTCTGCCAGCCTGCATGGATTCAAGGTGGTGCAAACTCAGACTGGTGCAAACTTGGTGAGTCACTGCGAAAATGCTGTGTCCCATAATTTTTAGCTGTTTTGGTTGTAGTCCATATGTATTTGATGAGCTTTTTTATGTTTTAATATCTTCTTGTGTCAAGAGGATCCATCTCCCTCTGTCTGGGTCTCTCCAAGGTGTTTTATTCTTGCATATGAGTTGTTTCTCCTGGAAGGCTTTATATTTTGTTGCTCACTCATTGACCACCTTTGTTATTTCCTTTTTAATCACCTTATATAATTCTGTTGTTTTGTTTTTGAGTTTCTTTTCATCCATGTCACATGGATTAGCTTTGGTAGAGTTGAGATTTTTTAGAGGTATTTTTTATCTTGTTTTCTCATATTCTATTCTATTGTTTTTGTTTAGTTAGTTTTTTTTAAAGGTTGTGGAATACAACAGAACAAGACATAACACAGCCAATTGAGACAGTGCAGTGAAATTGGTACAGAATGTCACAACAGGTTGCTGGGACATCAGTAGTAGGTGCCATAGTATATCTTGCTATCTTCACCATAGTTGTGCTTTCAATTACATTTAGCAATGTTAAACCAAATACAGAATATTATAGAACTTATCAAAACAATATTGAATACAGCAATACAATTAATCAGAACAAAGCAAAACAGTGATAACAGTATTTGCCTTCAAAGAGATGGTAGAAGGAAATCCTTCCTATTTGATATATTGCATATGGTCAACCTCCCAAGAGATGCTCAGACCTCTGTCTCCCATTTGCTAACAGGGGAGGGGAGTAGGATGTTTGATTCTCAGCTTGTGTGCCAGTAGGCTCATGGCTGCTTACCAGGGAGGCAAACTCCATGCACCAGTAGGCTCATGGCTGCTTACCAGTGAAGTGGGCTGGTTTCTTGGTTTCCCAACACCCTAAGTTCCAACATGGCATGGATCTCAGGAAACTCTGGTTGTTTTTCCTCCGGGTGTGGCCCATCCCATTTCTATAGATGCATAAAAAGCTTTTGATAAAGTCCAACACTGTTTCTTGATAATAACTCTGCAGAAAATCATAATAGATGGTGTCTACCTCAATCTGATAAAACCCAATTATGACAAACCAACAGCCAGTGTCATTATATGGTCAAAAACTGAAAACTTGTACTCTAAAATCAGGAGCAAGATAGGGCTGTCAACTATCACCACTTCTATTCAATATAGTGCTGGAAACACCCAGACCAATAGGAGAAGAGAGAGAAATAACATGAATAAGTGTAGGAAAGGAATAAATTAAAGTATCATTATTTGCAAATGACATGATAGTCTACAGAGAAGACCCCAAAAACTCCATTGAAAGATTCCTAGATATAATAACCAAATTCAATAATGTAGCTTGATACAAGGTCAACATTCCAAAATCAGTATCACTCCTGTACACTCCTGTACACAAATAACAAACTGAGAGAGAAAGCAGATAAAATACATCCTAAAATAGCATCCAAAAATATGAAATACTTAGGAATCAATGCAACAAAGGAAATAAAAGCTATATTCAGTGAAAATTATAGTACTCTAAGAAATTGAAGATGATCTCAGAAAATCAAAAGACATTCCTTTTTCAGAGATAGGAAAAAAAACATTGTGAAAATGGCCATTCTCCCACAAGTGCTATATAAATTTATTGCAATTCCAATCAAAATGCCATTAGCATACCTCACACATCTAGAGAAATAATCCCACAAATTCACCTGGAATGAGTAGAGACCTAGAATAGCAAAGGCAATTCTGGGCAACAAAAACAAGGCAGGAGGCATCACAATCCCTGCCTTCAAGTTATACTACAAAGCTATTCTGATAAAATCAGCATGGTACTGGAATAAAAACAGCCCTAAAGATCAATGGAATAGATTAGAAGATACAACCACAACTACAAACACATCCAGCAAAGTTGTCTTTGACAACGAGGCCAAAAATGTTCACTGGAAGAAAGATAGTCTCTTTAATAAGTGGTGCTGGAATAACTGGCTCTCTCTATGCCAAAAACTAAAACTAGACCCATACCTATCACCTTGCACTAAATTCAAAATGGATCAAAGATATAACTATTAAAACAGAAACATACTAAATCTGCTGAAAGATAAAGTAGATAGAGATCTGAAGACATAGGTGTAGGCAGAGAAAAAATGAAAAAAAATCAAACTGCACAGAAAATACTTTCAGAACCAACAACTAGGATCCCATCTTATTAAAAAGTTTTGCACATAAAAGAAATCTCTAACAGAGTGTAAAGAAAACCCATAAATTGTGCAAAAATCTTAGTTATCTGTTCCTCAGACAAAGGATTTCTATCTAGAACATTTGAAGAATTAAAAAAAAATCAGACTTCCCAAATTTAAAGACTCAATCTGAAAATGGGCATCTGAGGTTAATACATATTTCTCAGATGATGAAATGCAAATGGCAAATAAATATTTGAAAAAATATTTAACATCATTGGTCATTACAGAAATTCAAAGCAACACTTAGATTCCATCTCACTCCACAAAGAATAGCCAGAATCAAGAAAACCAGTAACAAATGCTGGAGAGGCTGTGGGGAAAAATGAGCTCTTCTGTACTGTTGGTGGGAGTGTAGACTGGTGCAACCCCTGTGGGAATTATTCTGGAGGTTCCTCAAAAAGTTGGGATTGGAGGTCTCATTTGATCTAGCTATTATACTTCTGAAAATGTTTCCAAAAGAATTGAAATCATCATACCACAATGATATATTTGCACCCTTGTTTATTGCAGCAAAATTTGTAATAGCTAAGTCTTGGAAACAACCCAAATGTCCATCAACTGAGGAATGGATAAAAAAGATGTGGTATTTATATAAAATGGAATACTATACTACTCATATACTTGTAAAGAAGGACAATACTTGTAAAGAAGGACAAGACTGAGGCTTTTATAGGAAAATGGAAGCAACTTGAGACCATACTTATAAGTGAAATAAATCAAACTCACATGTGTAAATAGCATATTGTCTCCCTAGTGTAAGAAGCTGGAAGAACAAATATACAGAATCTGTGATAAAGATGGTGAAAGGGTAAGAAATATGTTCCTACCACCTTGTTTTTACATTGTTGTTATTTATTGTCTCTTGTTTCTTGTCTTCTTATACTTTGTTTTGTTTTGTTTTGTTTTCTCTAATATGGAAAAGATAGATGCACATGTTTAGGCTTATATATACCTAGAACTTTACCTAAAGGATTTAAAAGAATTGACTTTATTAAGTGTGATTGTATGAACAATTATATTGAAGAAAATGAGGCATCATGGTAGCCATTGCTGATTTCCTATCATCTTATTTTGAAGTCCCTGTTTTGATTTGTTTTAGTCTGTTTTTTATTATTTGATTTCAATAAGTATGAAGATATGGACAGCTATTTTGAAGGAAATGAGACATCATGGTAGTCATTATTGATTTCCTACTGACTGATTTTTTAAGCACCGTAAGGCTCTCATTCTTTTGGTTTCTTTGGTTTTGTATTATTTTGTTTTGTAGTAATGCATTGTGTGTGAAGGTATGAACAACTATTTTGAAGAAAACGAGACACGATGGTAGCCACTGTTAATTACCTGTTGTCTTGTTTTGAAATCCTGTGTTACTTGCATTTTTTTTGCTCTGATTTGCTTTGTTCTGTTTAGTTTTATTCTCTTTAAAATTAAAAAAACTCAAAGTACGGAGGAAGAAAATTACAGTTCAGCAAATATTACATGTCTTTTAGGAAGAAAAACTATGTTTTCATTTTTATAATATCTTTGCTAATATTTATATTTCATTATTTATACTTATATATGTAGGAACTATGTACACACCTGAAACTTATACCATGATGTATATGGAAATATATTTGCTTATAGATAAAATGAAAGACTGGAATTCATTGTAAATGCACCACATGTAATGTGTGCAAGTCCCTTATAAGAGAGAGGAGAAGAAACAATGAAAAAACCTGGAAGTTGTACAGTTGGCCTCAGGGGTTAGGAAGCCATCCATCCTGAATTCCTCTCTTCTATATTTTTGATCCTTAAGAATATGCATGAGGGAATCAGAATGAAGGAAAATAATTGGTTTAATAAGGAACTTTGGATATTCCTCCCTGGAGGTACAGAGAAGGTAGTGGTTGGTATGGAACCCACACAACAGCCCTGCCCAGTCAGCAATACCTGAACCTCCAACCACACATAATCCTTCTGGACAAGCAGGCAGTTGACTTGGTCTAGCTTTCCACCCATTGTAAGAATAGATCTTTGTCTTCAACATTCAGGTGAGATGTTGAGCATTATGTCAGTGAGGCCAGTCAGGTATCTGAGAACCTTTTAGTTAATGTGTTGGGAAGCAGTTTAGATATTTTACTAGCATTTCATCTTGGAGGACAGTAAGGAGAGCACATGTGTGAGTTGTTGAGAACCAAGAACCTCATGCCTCTCCTGTCACCCTCCTGACATATTACCATATATATATATTTGTACTGATGTAAATCCATCTGTCTTTTGGCTTCTCTCACAATCTCCACAAAGGCATGCTCATTTCCTCCTGAGCAGAAATCAGTCCTTCCAAGAACATGATGACAATTGTACTTACTTGATTTCTGGTGGTGCTTTTGGGGAAGGGTCTGGGTGGCTTAAGAATGGAAATTTATTTCCTTAGTTTCGGAAGATAGAAATACCAAGATAAAACTCTTGGTAGGAGTCATTTCTTCTGAGGTATTTTCAGTGATTGCTGATGGCTGTCTTCTCCATGTTATAATGTGTTCTTGCCTCTGTGGGTGTCTGTGTCCTCATCTGCTCTTCTTGTAATAACTTCAATTTACTGAAGTAGAGCTCCCTTTAATGTAATGACCACAATCTAAACAAGTCAATTTTTCATAGAACCATCTCAAATATAGTCCTGTTGTGAGGCACAGGTGATTAAGAATATGAATTTTTCAGCATATGAATTTTGAAGTGGATAAAATTAAACCTGTAATCTTCAGTCCCTCTCTTATTCTTCCTGTTGTAGTGGTAATATAAGCAATAGTACCTACCACCTTGGTATTCTCTATTCTCTCACTTCCCTTTCTAAACACACGCCACCTTCAATGGGATGGTGGCCCCCATACACAGCTCTATGCTATATTTTTAGTCACAAAGAGAACATAGTAACTATAACATCACTTTAGGGGAGATAAAATAAATTGTGCTATGACAGTATAATCGAATATTCTGATAGTTAAGATTCATGAAGAAGACTAATAAAAATAGGTTACCCAAGTATCTTAATTATAAATGTCATATGCCATTGAGTGCTGTTATATTAAATTTTATATATTTATGCATTTATTAATTAATGATTTTATGGTACTTGGGATTAAACTCAGGGCCTTTGCACTGGACTACATCTCTGCCTTTTTTTATTTTTTATTTTGAGGCAAGCTCGCACTGAATCACTAAGTTGCTCAGACTGGGTTCAAACTTGGTGATATCTGTGCCTCACCCTCTCAAAATTCAGGGACTATAGGTGTGCCCCATAACATTTGGCTTATATTAAGTGCATAAAATGCAACACACTGCAGATTTATTTTTTGGGAAAATGCCATCAATCCTAACAAAATATTCTAAAAGAATAATGTGTATCATTGAAATGTGGTAATTTCTATAGGGAAAGAAATATTGTAGTTTATTCAAGCATATAAAATGAGGGACCTCACATATGTCTATTATTTCTTGCAGTAAAAATGAAGTAAGGATGGTGAAATGTGTTAATATTTGAATGGTGACCATTATATTTAAGCCCTTCATTATTTTCTGTACTATTGTATTCAAACATATTACCATTTTTCTCATAATGTAAATTTTTTTATATTATTATTTTCCTAGTTGGATATGGCAGCACACACCTGTAATGCCACCAGTCTGGGAAGTTATGTCAGGAGGATCACAACTTCCAGCCCAATCAGAACCTATTAACAAGACTGTCTCAAAATAAAAAATAAAAATGGGTAGGAGATGTAGCTCAAGACCTGTATTAATCCCATTATAGACAAAAAATCTAGTGTAGATATTTATGATTTTTGTGACTCATGTATCTAATTTATTTAATTTATTTTCATTGTTCTCTATGCCCTCATATGTCTAGACCAAGAGAAAACTGATAATGCTGATGTTTCTTTCCTTCCTTCATTTTCCTATGAAGATTTCCAGAAGTGGTTTTAGAAAATCACTGAATTTTGCTTTCATCATACTTGAAATGTCCCTTCTTTCATTTCTTTCCAGATCGTAATTGGTGGATATTAAAAGAGTGAAGAGGGCCAGGGATTTAGCTCAACAGTATAGGTGCTCACCTGGCAAGTGCAAGGTCGTGAGTTCGATCCCTGATACAAATAAATAAATAAAATAGTGAAGAAAAATTAAGTCCATCACACATGCTAAAAATAGAGGAAATTTCATGCAGATATGAAGCCCCCCATAAGTCTGTATGACAGTTTTTAGAATAAGTAGAGAAAAAGTACATCTTAAAGTTTCCTAATTTCAAAATTTTGTACTGTGATTTATAGTTTCTTTTTCTATTTTATATGTTGCCTTGCTCATTTGATTAACATATTGCATATCTGCAGAGAATAAAAGTTTAAAAAAGTACAATGACCACTGTACAAATAGGAAAACACTTGTATATAAAACTAATTGAAGAAAAACATTAAAATCCTTCGGATTTGCTCACTTTAGTAACCCAGGCTAAAAGTAGGAAATATAAAATTAAATAAATCCAATGACACTTCTACAATTGATACCACATTTTCAAACTTAACTGTAAAAGTTTTAAGAAAAAGTGCTGCACATCTGTTGAACACTCAATAATATTCATAAAATGGAAAATTCAAAATCCCAAAGTAACTGATTTCATACTTAAGTAAATTATATGATATAACTTAGAAATATGTGTAATTTCATCAAAGAATAAAACGTTATACTAAAACAATGTTAAGTAATAAAACGAATCCAACAGTGCCTTTATTTTTCTTGACCCATCTGCCTCAAACCATTACTTCTTTCTGAGGATGAAAAGTACCACATCTTATGCTCATGGAAAATCACACACACACACACACATATATACACACACACACACACACTCACATTTTAGGAGAGATCTGTATGAGAATCACAGTTTCACATTTGCTCAGTATTGTGCTGGTGGCTTTTGGCCTGCTTATTTCACATGACTGAAACATCTCCTTCAATTTATTAGGATATTAGTGCAAGATTAAAAATTGTGTATATTTAAGATAGGCAACATGACAATTGGAGAAGTATACATTATTAAAAGATTATCACATCACTGCTAAAAAACACATCTATCAGGTGGTTCTCATTAAGCAAATGAAGGCAGAGAGGCATCTTATTCAATTAAAGGTTGTTCCTATTAATATATCTGATACAGGCTCTTAGATTAAATTCAGAAGGTGTGAGTCTATTATGACACTAAATGATCATCACTATTGTAACTGTTTCTCTCTTCCCCAGGAGAGGAAGACTGGTTCTCCATGGACCCTTTTTCTAAGGAACTCTGATTGTCTAAATTTTTTTTAATCTTGTGAGTCTATCTTCTGAAGAACAAGAAATTGTCTTCATTTACATCTGTTTTTGTGGCTGCATCTGCATTGCATTCATCCTCTTCTTTAGCTATTTGGTACTTGTATACTATATTTAATGATATGCTGCCTGTCTCATTACAGGAAACAGTTCTCCTAGGATGACACAGTTTTAATGCTGTTTTCCAGCTTATTCTCTAGACTAGTTTGTTTCCATCTTCAAGGATGCTTTAAGAGCTTCAGGTTTATAGGCAACATTTTTTCATCTTTGCTCTCATTCACCTGGGTAGCTGCACCTGCTGTAGCTAACTTATTGGGTAGAAGATGGCTTACCTAAAATTAAGAGAAACTTTAAGGATATGTTCAAGAAGAAACAATTAATATTTCAAGAGGAAATTTTGAGATATTCATGATCATTTAAGAATGTTAGCTGTACTCTCCAGAGGCATTCGCCAAGAGAAATCAAGAAAGTCAATAAGGATTCAGATTTGTGCTCTTAGACTTTGTCAAACACTATGATCTTTGTGGGCATGTCCTCAAGGGCCTATGGGATTGATGTCATCCATAATTTGACAAGCTCTTCAGGTCATTCTGGGGCATGCCACAGCTGGAGATAATTTATCAATAAGGCAGATTTGATAAATTCATTCTTACCCTTCTTTGTATTTGAAAGCATGGAAAAATTCTGAAGGAGCATACATGTCTTATTTTTGTTACAGTATCATCACTTAATTCAGAGTAAGAGTTAGCATGCTATAAAGGGAATGGGAGTTAGAACAGGGGAGAGAAGAGGAATGGAGGAAAATATAAGCAAAGATTTGAATGCTGTTATGGTTCAATATAAATTAGAAAAAAATTGAAGCACTGGTTCTCAAATGTTAGAGACATTAAATCCTCCTGGAGTGTTTGATTAAAATGCATATTATTGGTCCTCATTCCAGAATTTATCAAAAGTAATGCAAAATGAGATCAGGATTTTTCATACTTAACATTGTTACAGTGCTGTTCTTGTTGCTTGTATACAAATAATTCACTTTTTTTTTGCTCCATATATCTTGCTAAATTCATTAGCAGTATGGAACTCATAAACCAAACAACTGTTTCAGAATTCCTTCTGCTGGGACTGACTGATAATCCAAAGCTGCAGCCTCTCATCTTCAGCTTGTTCCTGTCCCTGTATCTGGTCACCATCCTAGGAAACCTGTTGATCATCCTGGCTGTCAGCTCCGACTCCCACCTCCACACCCCCATGTACTTCTTCCTTTCCAACCTGTCCTTCACAGATATCTGTATAAGCACCACCACCATCCCAAAGATGCTGGTGAACATCCAAACACAGGACCATGGCATCTCTTACACAGGTTGCCTCTTTCAGGTCTGCTTTGTTTTGATTTTTGGTGGATTAGAAAGTTGTCTCCTTGCTGTAATGGCCTATGACCGTTACGTGGCCATTTGCCACCCACTGAGGTACACAGTCATCATGAAGATTCACCTCTGTGTTTTGATGGTTCTACTCTCCATGCTCATTACCACTGTGAATGCTCTTATTCACAGTCTGACAGTGCTGAGGCTGTCCTTCTGCACAGACCTGGAAATCCCCCACTTCTTCTGTGAACTTGTTCAGGTCATCAAACTCTCCTGTTCTGATACCTTCATTAACAACCTTCTCATATATTCAGTGACCAGCCTATTTGCTGGTATTCCTCTCACTGGGATTATTTTTTCTTATACTCAAATTATCTCCTCTATTGTTAGGATTCCATCAGGAGGTGGAAGGCTTAAAGCATTTTCCACCTGTGGGTCTCACCTCTCAGTGGTGCTCTTGTTCTATGGGACAGCTTTTGGTGTCTACATGAGTTCTGCAGTCAATGACTCTTCCATTAAGAATATAATGGCTTCAATGATGTACATTGTGATCCCTCAAATGCTGAACCCTTTTATCTACAGTTTGAGAAACAGGGAAATACAAGGAGCTTTGAGATATCTGTTTAATAAGATACTTTTCTGGGTGTGTTCTTGACTTTGGGTTAGAGCTTGTGGAATAAATTAAAATGACAGAAAGCCTGATGAACCAGAATTCCTGAGATGTTCATCACTAAATTATTCCAAAAATGACCACGTTACATATTGGCTAAGTATGACTCAAATTTGATTTAAGAGCTGACTTTTACTTTTGTTGAACTCTGAAATATTTCAAAAACTGACTTTTTTCTATGCTCCATTTCATTGCTTTGTTTCCAGTGAAACAGCACCTCAGGTGCTCTATTTTAATGATATTTTAGAAGTCTATCTCAGAAGGATATGTTTAATATATTGTAAGACAGGGAAAGTTGTAAACAAGGTCAAGTTAGTATCTGAAGAATATATCCAGTCTAGTCCTTTTATTAGGATCACAAAGGTTGTATCCCACAGGTGACTCATCATGATGCAAAAGTAATAATCTTTTATATTCAATAATTACTGAAATGTTCCTTCAAAACTACATCCTAAGAAGTCATATTAGCATCCACTATATTTCATTAGTATTCCAATTTTTATCTCAGTTGACTGAGATGGTTTTTGGGATAATGGGATTTCAAAATAAAAAGATGATGTCAGTTCTCAAAGACAAGATACCATAACACTAACATACTGAGAAAATAAAGTGAATTATTGTGGATTACAGTGCATCAGGAATATTGAATGTATAGTTTTGAGGTTTAGCGGTTCATTCAATCCTACATGAAGAATATTTTCTAGGACTTGTTTTCCTCAGAGTAACCAATTGACTGCAGCAAATGCAGGGGTGGTACCTGGACATGTTGCTACATACAGAAAACTTTTAGTTCCTTGAGGGAGACATTTCTTGGAGTCATGTGAAAGAAATTGCTGTCATGAGTTGAACAGTTGCTATTATTGATGATTCCGTATTCTAATTTACATCACTTTGAATATGAATTTCCATGATAAATGGATGAATGATTCTGACATCTATAAGGGATCTTTTTAGTATTTAATCCCAGATTATCTGGATAAGGTCAAAATATAATTTCATATATTTTTGTAAAGTGTAGAGAGAATTTGGATAAACTCAATTGGTGTTTGATTGTCAGTGTTGTACTTATTTATTTAAAAAAATTAAATTTGACAGAAATCTAGTGTATTGCCTAGGTGTGATCATATATACATTCCTATAATCCCAACTACTTAGGAGACTGATGCAGAAGGATCTCAAGTTTGAGACTTCCTTGCAATTTAGTGAGACTCTCAAAAAATAAAATAAATCTAGTGCACTGTTATCACCCTTTTATGTCTGCCATTACAATTTACGGTATCAATTTGTTTCTTTTCATCTAAGTATAAATATAATGAATGAATTCTGTATCTTAGTTATTGTTACTATTATTGCTGTTATTTTGTAGTATAGGGAATTGAGCCTACAGCCTTGCTTACACTAGGCAACTGCTCTATCACTGACTTACATCTTGTGTTGGATTGTTATTTTCATCATTGTATATTTAAGATTCTATCTTGTTTTTGGTTTTGTACCTATTGATTTAATTTTCAATGCTCTTCTGTTTTTCATGATGTGAAGTTTTCATTTTAACCAGAAAGCAAGTACTTGTTAAGTTTTGGACAAAGGCAGTTTGGTTGTTGAAAAGATTAGCATTAAAATGACATGAAGTACTTCAACTCATGACAATAGAAAGAATATTTTGAGGGCATCCTAGGAATCAACAAGTTTCCACCATCCCAAGACTCAGAAATAAAAAGTGAAAAACTTTGCTTCTAAAAAATAGGGAACTCTGCTTGAAAAAATCCTGATAGGGAATTGGTTTGTCAGAATTTGTTTTAAAGTGCTCAGTCACACAGGCAATCACAGGCTAGTGCAGTTATGATTCAAAGAGATCTGGATACTGTTCAAACTGGTGGCAGACACTAGAATCATACATATAGTGCTGGCTTTACAAGTATGTGGAATTCAAGAGTTACAAGCTTCCATCCAGATTTCAGAAGAAGACTAGGAAGTCTGCAGTGTGCTTATGAGAAAGCAGTGCATAAATGTGTGAGAGGAAAGCTGAAAAGGCAGTAGAGACTGCTTGTTTAGGTTTTTTTTTTTATTGGTAACAATTTCCCACATTATGCAAACATTCTCATTAGTGATTTTATCAGGGGCTCAAGATATGCCTGCTGAAACTTATTTTGCTGCAAAAGGTGATATTTCTCTGCATGCAAGGTTTTATGTTGTTCTAGTCTTTTATTCCCTATGGTGGAGCCACGGTTACATGGGCTCCGTCTTGGATCTCTGTGTTGGTGTGTAAATGGCTGTCTCCTTTCAGTGTCTTTCATTGTGGATGTCTCCATTCTAATTTCCTTTTTCCCCCAGGACCTCTGTCCTATTGGATAAGGGTTCATTGTAATGGATCCATCTTAAACTAATTACCTGTTCAGAGAAATGTTTCCCCATGCAATCATTTTCTGTAATGTTGGGGTTTCAATTTCACATCTGAATTCTCAATCAGAATTCTGTCTTAAAAATTAGTTCATCTCACCTTCACTTTTATGATTTTTTTTTTACTTTAAAGAGAACAAATCCCAACAAACAAAACAGAATAAAGCCAATCAAAACAAAGCAGTGTAAGTGGTTCAGAGCTTCAAAACAGGATAATAGGAAATCAACAATGGCTACCATAATATATCTTGCTATCTTCACAATAGTTTTCTATACCATCAAACAAAACAAAACAAAACAATATGTCAGAACAAAATAAAACAGTGAGAAAAATATTGCAGATTGTTATCTTCAAAATAGTTTCTCAGGTTATGAGATGCAGGAATAAAACAGAACAGTAAAATGGAAAAAAATACTGGATTTCAAAAACAAGACAGGAAGATATCCCCAGCAGGTGACACAATGCACACTGCCATGCTCCAATTAGATGCCTAGACCAACAATTTTTTAGTGAATAAAAAAATTATCAAAAGTTGTAATCAGTGCCTGAAAATTAATTACATCTACATGCACAACGACAAAATGTTATTTGAAAATCCTTGAAGAGATTTTTGGGAGTTTTGAACTTGAATATTTATATTGATCTCAATGAGTTATTTTCTAATCAAGTTCTCAAGCAAACTGTCTTGGATAATAAGGACAGTCCTAAGTGAGTCTAGCTGGGAGGCTCTGAAAGGAACTTTACTAGTCATTTGTAGGGAGCCACTAAAACTGGACATGATCACACATGCAAGGCTGGTGCATGGGAGAACAAAAAGCAACTGGGGTAAGCCACTTGAAAATCTTCTTCAGCCCAGAGAACAGCTTATCTTTGAGACAATCTCAACAGAAGATTGCTAGGATAAGGGGGGGGGTGTCCAGTGACCTCAATTTACTAAGTATATAAATAAATGCCCCTACAGTGAGGGAGCAATTTCTTTCCTCCCATCCAGATAGAGGTGCCACCTGATTCCAGATTTCTGTGTCTCATCTTTATTTCTTAATCTTCTTGCCACCTTTCATGGTCCTCAACCCAGGAACCTCAAGAGCTGTGCTGGTCATGGTAATCATAAGCACTTAATATGGCAAACTCAGAAGACACAGGAAGACCCACAACCTACAGGGGGAAATAAATAGTAGTCGCCCATCAGTACCTCTTGACTCATCACTCTGTAATTGTAGAAGTTATTTCCCATTCCATTGTGGACCCAGGTCTTTCAGGAAGTCAGAAGTACAGCATGACTGGGCAGTGTCTACTCAGACATTGTTGCAGGAAAATTCTCAAGCCAAACCAAATGGAAAGAAAGACTCTTTGCACTCAGGACATAAGAAAGCAGCATTTAATATTTACACTAGTGGACTATAGGATCTTCATACTAGTGGACTATTGTGGGATAAATCCACAAATGCAAAAGACTAAAATGAATATTTTTATCTTTGATGTTTCTTTGTTTCCTTCCTTTTCTACATAACCAAGATTCTTAGAGGTAGAGTTAGCACTGAAACTCTTCCATGAAATTGTATCCATCCAGCTATTGATGAGAACGTCTCTTTCTTTTCTATTGAGTCAGTGGTCCAATCCATTACTTCCTTCCATGAAAAGTACCATGTGCTGCTGTTGTACATGGTAGAGACACATGTTTGCTTGTGCACACAGAAACACACAGAAGCATTGAATAACAAAGGTCTTAACTGTGACTCCCAGAATGCTGGGATTACAGGAATGGACCACTAAGCCCTGATGAAATTGCATATACTGAAGGTGTGCAATGTGATTATTGGAGAATACATTGTGAATCAATTAGCATGCCACAACTAATGGATACACCCATCAAGTAAGTTGCTGCTGAGCAAATGAGGACATCTGTGTTCTCATCATGTTGAAGATTGCTCCCCATCATAAAACATGTCCTGGATCCAGAATTAAATTCAGGGTGTGTGATTCTTAACATATCACCAATGACTGCCACTGTCATTGCTACTTCTTCCTTCCCAGGGAAAGACCATTGCTCTCCTATTAGGAGGGCTGACTTTCTGCGTCAGCCTAATTTTGTGATAGTCTTTCTTCTGAACATCAACAAATAGTTTTTATTTCTCTCTGTTTTTGTAGGAGCCTGTGAATTCACTTTTTTTCCCATTTACCTTTTATTTTATGTTAATTTATTTTGTTTAATGGTACATTACGTATCTCCTTAAGGGAGGAATTTCACAAGGGGTGAGACAATATATGTCATCCACATGTTTAAGTCTTTTAGAAGTAGTTGATAAAAGGGATTGCTTTCATTTCAGAGAGAAAAAGAGAAAGAGAGAGAGAGAAAGAGAGTCTTATGAGCTTCAAGTTTACAGGCAACATTCTCCAATTATTCTCTAATTTTTGTTTACAACCACCTGGATGTGTGTTCTGTCCCCTTCCTCATATCACAATTAATGGGTACAAGTGATCATATAGAAAAATTAAGGGAAAAATTGGAGCTACCTGGAAGAAACTTAAAATTATTATTAAAATTATTATTTTTTTTTTGGTACTGGAGATCAAACTCATGACCTAGTGCTTGCCAGGCAGATGCTTATGCCATCGAGCTAAATCCCTAGCCCTTAAAATTATTGTTATAATTTGTGCTTAGTTGTCTCTGCAAAGCCTCATGCAGTCATGGGGATAGGTGTCTAGATTTTGATTGACTCACAAACCAATGCTGGGATAAAGGGTGTGAGTGTTACACCTACCCTGCATACAATATAAGGACCTGAAAGATCTCCTCTCCTTTCCTCTCCTCTCCTCTTCTCTTCTCTTCTCTTCTCTTCTCTTCTCTTCTCTTCTCTTCTCTTCTCTTCTCTTCTCCTCTCCTCTCCTCTCCTCTCCTCTCCTCTCCTCTCCTCTCCTCTCCTCTCCTCTTCTCTTCTCTCTTCTAATCTAATATACTCCTAGGACTTTTTTCTCATTACCTAGCAAACAGAAGTACTTTTTAGTTTATAAAGTAAAACCACACAGTTCCTTGACTTTGTCCAATCTCCATATAATATTTGAATATGTTTGTGACCCAGGATAATTTAATCCTGTTTTTCATGTTACTTGTCTGTGGCTGATTGGAAAATAGAGCTTGCTTTATAATTTCATTTGTGAATTTTTATATTTTACCTATTATTCCTCTTTTTAAAAGTGGCTGGAGCTAAGATGATTATGAAAATCCTCCCAGGTCCATTTTACCATACATTTCAAAAAAAGTTTTAAAATGGGCACCAACATAAAAGCTCATCTATACCTATGAAATGTGATAGAAATCTGAATGTGTGCTGAGCATAAGCACATCTTTGCCTATAGTGACAATTGTTGATTTTGCAATTGAAATAGCATTTCATTTTTTTATTTAAATATTTTATTTTAAGGAAAAAAAGTAAAACAAAATTTCATAACAAAATAATAAGAGAAAAATGATAGTTAATACATTACATGTTTCTATCTTTAAAGTAGTTGCTCAGAGTACAAGATATGGGCATAAAAATTCTCCAATCCATATTAGCACAAACTTTGCTTTTCAATGAACTAAGATGCACTATTATTACAACTGACTTGCATTTTTACACTTTTCCCTACTGTCCTTTCCCTTTCCACCAATCCTAGTTCCTTTTTCCTTTTGAACAATTTCTGCCTATTTCATAATATCTATTGTGCATTTTAGAACTTATTTACTCTTCCAATTTCTCACGCAAGGGAGAAAATATAGTTTACATATGCAAGTCTGATTTATTTCACTTATAAGTATGGTCTCAAGTTACATCCATTTACCTATAAAAGTCTCAAGTTTATCCTTCTTTCTGACTGAATAATACTCCATTGTATAAAAACATTACATCTTTTTAAGCCATTGCTTAGATGATGAGGATTTAGGCTTTCTAATATTTAGCTATTATAAATTATTCTGCTATAAACATGGGTGCACATATATCACTGTGGTATGATGTTTTGAATTCTTCTGGGTAGATATCCAGAAAGGGAATAGGTGAGACAAATGGGACCTCTAATCCTAGGTTTTTTAGGAATCTCTACACTGATTTCCACAGTGATAATTCCAGTTTACTCTCCTACCAACAGTGAAGAAACATTCTTTTTTCCCCACAGTCCTGCCAGCATTTGTTTTTGATTGAGTTCCTGATGACAGCTATTCTTTCTGGTGTGAGATGGAATCTCAGGCTTGTTTTAATTTGCATTTCTTGAATACCTAGTGATGTTGAACATTTTTTCATAAATTTATTGGCCATTGGCATTTATTCATCTGAGATGTATGGTTTTCACAGATGCCTGTTTTTGAATTGAGTCTTTGAATTTGACGAGGTTTGATTTTTTAAAATTCTTTATACATTCTAGCTAAAACTCATTTGTCTCAGAGACAATTGGCTAAAAGATTTTTCCTAGTTTGTGAGTTGTCTTTTCACTTTGTTGGTGATTTCTTTTCAGTGGAGTTTTTTTTTTTATTTAAGGAGAAAAAAACGTGAAAAGGGTGGAAATAATACAGAATTTCAAAAAAAAAGATATACAGTAAGAAATCACTAGTTGATAAATTACATATTGTCCTCTTAGAAATAGTTGTTCAAGTTACAAAATTAAAGCATACAAAGTAGATATTCAAACAGTGAGAGTGTAACCAGCTATACATGCCTGAGTCTCTACATGTATTTCTATCCTTTCTGTATTAGCGGGAAAAACAAAACATAGCAAGACAAAACAAAACAAATTCCTATAAAAACATGAAACCAAAAAGTTGTATAAAACCACAGTACAAGGTGATGTAAAATGATTACTGTGTTGTTTCTTATTATCTTCAATAGAATTATCTATATCATCAGGCATAATTGAATATAGCAGTACATAACAATATTAGTAAAAATAAAACATTGTAGACAGTATAAAACTTCAAAGGTAGGTAATAATCAAACCAGAGTGGATATTCTAGTGAATCTTGTCATCTTAAGTGCAGTTGCCTATACTCTCAGACTTGATACTATCAATCATAACAGCTTTGAATAAAATCTATCAATGCAAAACAGCGATCTAATAGACCAGATTCGATTACAATCAATCATGGTAAAACAGTGTAGGTTTTACAGAGCTTTAGATTAAGTTAATAGGAAATTAAGGATGATTACAGTACTATATCCTGTTATTTTCAGGATAACTGTCTGTGCCTTCAAATCTAGTACAGGTAGAATGACTGGAACAGAATATAATACATCTAAGCAGAGTAGTGTGAGTAATGTGGGTTTTAAATCCTGGTGCACTATTAACAATATAGTGTATCAAAGCCATCTATGTTAGAGATTCTAGCCATCCTTTGGTTGCATCCTTCCATTGAGGTGGGTCTCATTCCCAGCACTGACCATGGATTAATGAAGGTCCCTTTGCTGGCTCTGCTCTCCATTGGGCTCACCAACCCCCGACATCAGCATGGCTGTGGCTCCTGTGAGTGGCGGGAAGAACAAGTTTGTGTGGCTCTGCTGGCCAGCGCAAATTTGTGAATTCAGACCAGCACAAACTTGGCGGGTCACAGTGAATACGCAGTGTTCCAATTGTTGCCCCAAGACTGCGTGTTTCATGAGCTTTTTTATGTTTCAATTTCTCCCTGTGTCAAGACGATCCATGTCCCTCTGTCTGGATCTCTCCAGGATGTTTTATTCTGGCATATGAGTTGTTTCTCCTGGGAGGCTTAGTATTTTGTTGCTCACTGATCAACCATCTTTAGCTCCTCCCTTGGTAATTTCTTTTGCTGTAGCATCTCATTTAAAAGTGAAGAATCATGTTTTCAACTCATGGTTTCCATTAGTGAAGAAATTCTTGAAACCATTACAACACTGTTGAAAACATTTTTTATGAAATTCTAGGGAGGAACCATGGTCCTGCCCATATTTTTGAATTCATACCAATACATTAGAATCTTCTGTCTAAAGCATAAAAAAATAAAATTAGGATTCAGTGAATATCAGTGATATGTACAAAAGATGCAGCTGAAGGCATCTTAGTTAATACTTCTAGTTACATAATTTATACACATATAGGACATATTTTACATCTCACAAAGGAGTCTGACTGCCTGATATCAGTAATTACATAGAGATCCTGGTAGTTATGTAGAGACCCCTTTATTTTTGAGTATAGTATTTAAAAAGTGCTTAGTGTTTTAGATGCAAAACCCATGAAATAGAGATGAACAGAAACAAGGAAGAGAAGTGAATGACACAATGTGGCCCCTTGAGTCAGGAAATCAGCCATTACCAATTCCTCACTTCTAGAGTAGGTCTTTGAGGATATGCACCTCTGGGATCTTAGAGATAGAGAAAAATCTGGAGCTTTGGATATTGAGCCCCAGGAAGAGAGAGACAATGGATATCAGCCTGTGACTACCTCTTACATCAGCTCTGCCCCATGCAAAAAACAATACCTGAGCTTCCTCTGAGAGATTATCTTTTTGGGTCAGGTGACTGTTAACTCCATTAATCTGTTGGCCCTTCCTGAGGGCTGATTTCTACTTTTGATATTCAGGTGAGATGCTGAACATCATTTCTCTTGAAGCCTATCAGGCCACAGAAAGTCTTTTAGCTAATTCTTTGGATGGGTTAGTAAATGTGTTACTAGCCATTAATCCTGGGAATAAATGAGGAGAACTAAAAGGAAGCTATAGAAATGGTGGGAAA
This sequence comes from Hydrochoerus hydrochaeris, assembly GCA_004027455.1. Classification (NCBI taxonomy): domain Eukaryota; kingdom Metazoa; phylum Chordata; class Mammalia; order Rodentia; family Hydrochaeridae; genus Hydrochoerus; species Hydrochoerus hydrochaeris. The sequence goes on along the minus strand of PVLA01012428.1, from coordinate 12,805 downwards.
TAAGTCTCTCCTGTCATCATGTCTTCATCCAGTCTCCTGATGTTTGCACTAATATGCACCCAATTTTTATTCTGCTGATCTCATATCCTGTCAAAGGACAGGGCCCATTTCTTTCAGAACAGAAATGTACCTGTTTTAAAATATAGTGACTAACATAAAATATTATGAAAGATTTCAATTATCATAAAAAGATTGGTAAGGAGTTTTTGAGCATATCATTGAAATGCCATAACCAAAAACCAGACAGCATGTGGCCTTACAAGAGAAATTTATTTTTCAGTTTTTCAATTTGGAATTTGAGGATTCCAGTTGTTCCCCACAGTGTTTGGTCCCAAGTAGTGGTAGCAAATGCTGCTACTGTTGTCCATAATTTTATTCTTTTCACCCCATCTTTTTTTATCAGGTTCTTCAACAATATGAATGTTAGAAATCAAACAGTTGTCTCAGAATTCCTCCTGCTGGGACTGACAGATGACCCAGAGCTGCAGCCCCTCATCTTCAGCCTATTCCTGTTCATGTACATGATCACCTTTCTGGGAAACCTGCTCATCATCCTGGCTGTGAGATCTGACTCTCACCTCCACACCCCAATGTATTTCTTTCTCACCAATCTGTCATTGAATGATATCTGTTTAAGCACAACCATAGTCCCGAAGATGCTGGTGAATATCCAAACACAGAGTCATTGTATCACGTACACAGGGTGCCTCTCTCAGCTCTGCTTTTTCTTGGTTTTTAGTGGCTTGGAGAATTGTCTTCTTGCAGTAATGGCCTATGACCGCTATGTGGCTATTTGTCACCCTCTTAAATACATGGTCATCATGAATCCCCACCTCTCTGTCTTGCTGGTTCTACTCTCCTTGCTCATTAGAACTGTACATGCTCTGCTCCACAGTCTGATGGCACTCAAGCTGTCCTGCACAGACCTGGAAATCCCTCATTTCTTCTGTGAACTTGCTCAAGTCATCAAAATCTCTTGTTCTGATGCCCTCCTCAATAACCTCCTGGTATATTTGGTGGCTGGCCTATTTGCTAGTGCTCCTCTTTCTGGAATCATTTTTTCTTATATTCACATCATGTCCTCTGTCTTGAGAATGCCATCATCTGGTGGAAAGTATAAAGCCTTTTCCACTTGTGGGTCTCATCTGTCAGTTGTTTCCTTGTTCTATGGAACTGGTTTTGGGGTGTATATCAGCTCTGCAGTTACAGAGTCATTTAAGAGAGCCTCAGTGGCTCCAGTGATGTATTCTGTGGTCACTCAGATGCTTAACCCCTTTATCTATAGTCTGAGGAACAGGGACATGAGCAATGCTTTGAGGAAACTCATCAGTAAGATAACCTGTGTTGTACGATGAGCTGACATTATTTTTGGGCTTGCATTTCTCAAGTATAAAGAAAATGATAAGATTCCTGGGTTGCCAGCATATGAGTCCTTCTTTCACTGCATTTTTCCAGAATAAGTAGATAGTGTCATGAATGATCAGGTGCATTTAATTTGCCTTAAATGTTAAAATTGGTTGAAGTCTAACAGTGAAATTTAACACATGATTTCATATTCTAAACACAATTTCTTTGCTCAAGTTACACAGAGGTAGAGTCTGAAACAGGGCTTCTAATTTTAACAATTTTTTTGGTGGAGGTGAAGTTTCAGAAAAAGGTGAGTTAAGAAGGTGGATATGGTAGGGATAGTATTTAAGCAAATCTGTGTTTGTATATACAAAATGGTTTTCATCTGGTTATATTGTGAGAATCATGTGAATTTCATTGTAGGATAAGCCCTACTTTGGGTATTCATAGCCTATGAAGCAGATACTGAGCAGTGTTCTTCATATATATAGCCTTCATGGCAATAATAGTATCCATCATATTTAGGGTTATTACTCATAAAAATTTCATAATTATCTGATATCACTGGTTTGAAATAATTATCTGATCTTTGAAATTGATTAGTGAAGATGCTTTTAGTTTTGTTAAGAGAAAGAAACCTAACATTAATAAATTCAAACAATAAAGATAGGTACTTTCATTACAATGACTTCAGAGGTAAGGAATATATTAGAATACAGAGCTGCCTTTCATTTGATTCTCTGTGAGGTGTCCTCATTGCTGGTCATTAATGATTGTACTAAATGCTGCTGTTGTGCCAGAGACAGAGAACTCAGGACCTTTCCTTGGTGCACTGCTTTTTAACTTTTTCATGGATTCATCAGTTCAATCTTTGTATTGAACTGAATGTGTTCTTAACAATATATCTTGATCCTGTCCCAATAGTAGGTGATTATCCTATAAAATACATGTGTCCATCCTACTTGTGTGGAGGAGATTACCTAGACTATCTGGGTGGACTCTAAATATGATTATGCTTCATTATATAACTGGCAAAAGGGTAGAAGACACTGTGAGGGTAATGATGCATTTTAATTGTGGAGAAAGAAGTTGTGTTGGTTCAGCCATGGGATTGATTACCGATACTATGGAGTGCTAAGCAATGAGGGAGAGGTTGTTTTGCCTTCCATTTGTGTACTCCATTCTGTTTTATATCAAAGTCATGGAATCTGTTTCAAAATGAGCTGTTTCAAAAACCTACAGTAATAGCCAGGCCTAGTGGCACATGCCTGTAAATCCCTTGCACTTGGGAAGCTGAGGCAGGAGTATTGCAGCAAGGTCCAGGTCAGTATAGGTTACACAATAAGTTCAAGGCCAGGCTCCATTACAAAGTAAAAGTCTGTCTCAAAAACAATTAAAAACCAGTCATTAACATTTCTTCTTATAACAAGTGTGACCATTACATTGTCCCATACTCATTATGTTGTGTCTGCTAAAGATGACATGCTTCGCCAGCTCAAAGGATATGAGGAACATACGGACTTCCTTATTCTAACATTCTCTTCCCATGCCTACATGCCTCATCTACAATTTTTTTCAGGGGTCCTTACTTACAAAGAGTCCCATTGATCTCTCTCTGGGAACTCACCCACAGTTCCTTGTCCTGCATGCAAGAAATGCTCTTTTTCCTTGCTCTGATCTTGATAAATTCATTTACCGTCTGCAACTCTAGACACCATCTCACATGGTAAGTACTCAAGCATTTTGCCTATAAAACTGGTATTTTCATTGGAGTATAACGCATTTTAATCACTACTGTAAATAAATTTACAGACTTAACTGCAAAACTGTGCTTTGACCTTGTTAAATTTCAAACTTACTAAATATCCTATATCTTGTTAGTTTCATCATTTTGCACCATAATTATGCTATTGTGCATAAATGTTGCTCATTTATTTTCAGTGTTCTATGTTTTTATATTATCTGTATTAAAAGAGATTTCTGGTATTGATAAAATGTAAAAATTTTTTTATATTTGTACATGTTTTCCATATATAATTCTTTCATTTCTTGTGCAGGGTTGGTGGTTGTACATAGTATGTTGATGAAATTTTCAGTTATTTTTCTGTTTGAATACACTTCTCAATATCTTCTGAAACATAGTTTATATCTCATATGCAATTACTGGCCATGACAGAAGAACTTGTCATACTGTGGTATTTCCAAAAAATTTTCCTATGTGGTTGAATCAGTTTACCTTTCTATTAGACATTTCTGTTGTTCAACATAATTTCTCAAACATTTTCACTTATTCTGACAATCTAATGCTTGTAAAATAACAAATAATTCACACTTCTGTTATGAGATTGAGAATCACTTCACATATTATTGCCATTTATTTTTTGAATTGATGACCTTGTGCTTGCCAGGTAGGCTCTTACACTGCTAAGCTAAATCCCTGGCCTCTTATTTTACTTTCTTATGACATAAGCTTCTATGATATTTCTTTTGGGCTTTCTGTCTTTTAAACAAGTTTCTTTCATGTAATCAGAATAGTGATTTTTGGATTTTGCACAAATTGCTAATTCAGTCTTTAAAAGTGAATCTTTTTTTGCATGTGCTTTATAGTATTTATTAGGTGCTTACTCTGCTTATTTTTAACTTGGTTTAACTTGTCAAGTTTTTCTTCCTGCTCAAAGCTCCATAGGTATGAATAAGGAGGCCCTTGTTTGCCTCTTTAAAGGTTACTCAGTCTTGCTTTTTCAATTGAAATTGAAACCATCTTAAGTTTATTGTTTGCTTTTGATGTGAGCCAGGAAGCAAATTCATTTTTGTTTCTTAGCATCTTTTATTAAATGGTTTATTTATTCATTGAAATGCTAATTCAGCAGTAACACCACTGTTCACTCATGAGTGGGTATTTTTCTAAACTCTTTTCTAAGTAAGAGTACCGTTGCCTCTATCTCTATACTAATTTCATGTTTTGATTATTGTAGCATATCAGTCATCTAAAACTATATTTATTATAACAATCAGCCTTAAAATATTTTCAATTATTATCACAGTCACCTTATAGCACGTTAATTTTTTGATGATTTGAAATTTTTTAAACCATATTGATAACCAAGACACAATTTCCAACTATGACATATAATGTGTGTTTGTATGCTTATGTGTGTATATGTGCCTATGAATATATACACATCTTTACCATTACATATTACATGTTTATATAAACTCATATATATACATATATGCTGCTAGTTTGAAAAAAAACTTAAAACCAAAATTCTAAAAAAAGAGTGAAATATCAATTAAACATTTAGCCAATTTTGATTACAGAAATCTAATATGCAAAAAGAGATTCAAATTCACTGATTCTTGCATAAAACTATCCCCCAAAGATTGCATTTTCATGTGCATTGACAATACTACTGCCTGAGTTTATTATCTACGATAAATTATATATATATATATGACTCTATCTGTATCTCTCTGCTATTTTGAGTTGAAAGGTGGTGATAGTCTTTTGATATTATATATAAATAAGGGTAGATTTTATTCTAAAGATGCCTAGGAGAAAGAGAATTTGAATTCATTAGAAAGGAAAGATGAGCTTTTGTGATGGACAGGAGTAGAAAGGGGTTCATAGTATCTCAGAATGGGAGGTCAGGCAAATTCAGGTTGGGAGGAGTAATTAATTATTAATTATTAGAATTAGTATAGGTCCATAACACTTACCCAGCATAAGAGTTATCACAGAATAAATTCAAGACCTGAGATTAGGGAACAACCAAAAAATAAAAAAATAAAAATGTAGCTCCTCTTTTCTGATGTGCAGTTTGCTTTGTAGATGGGTATCTAGAATAAGTTGTAGTGACAAGATTCCTGTTGAGTCCAAACATATCACTGTCCCACTACTATATTCTTCTAAAAGAATAAGTACATAATGACCAGGTACATATTAATGTGTCTTGAAATTATACCTTGTTTTATTAGTGACTATGATGTTTTACATGTGATTTTAATTTCACAAGCACAATCTGTTTGCTAAGGGTTTACAGAACAGATTCTGAAGCAGGAATTCTAGCTTTTGCTTTTTTTTTTTTTTGAGTTTCTTTTAAAGCATGTCAATCAGAAGGTAACAATGGTATATACATTGCTCATTGTCATCCCCAAATCATTCACCCAGAGCACAAGACATCTGCATTTAATTGTCCAAACAGTATGAGTACAATTCTTCCTCTTCAGCAAACTCAGAGGAATCAGGAGTATATATTTTTTTGTTTTTCAAAGCAATTTTTACTGTGGTACACTCTTAGGAAAAGACAAACAGAAATAGTTAAGCTGTGTATATTTCTAACATTGCTTCCATCTGGTCAGATGGTTGGAGCCACATGAATTTTAGCAATGAGTTAGTTTTACTGTGACTCAAGGGAACTGGAACATTTATAGCTTCTAAAACAATTACTGAGACATCTTAGCAATCAACTGCAATCTTGTGAGGGATAAACACTCACTCTTTTCTGTGTCATCACCTATAGAATTAATTTAGTGATATCAGCTATTTGAGATGATTGTAAGACCGTTGCAATGAAGCTGCCTTCAATCCTGACACAAAAATGTAATGTTAGTGCATCTATCAATATATTGGGATAGGAGTTGGAGAGGAATAGATTGGAGAGGAAGATTCTTTAGGGAAGGAATAGATCAGGTCAGAGCAATGCTTCCACCATTACTCCTGGGGTGGTCTCTTCCTAAGACCATTTCCCATCCAGGTGACTTGGCAATAGCAGAGTTTCAAGTGTTGTACCTAGACAGGAGGCCAGAGACAGAAAAGTGTGATTTTTATGTCAATGATAAATATTTTTGCTGTGGATCAACCAGAAAGAATCTCTTTAGTGAACTGAAAGACAGCCCTCGAAATAATTTTCAGTACCAATTCCAGTGATTTATGTGAACTCATGTGATAAATGGGTGAATGTTACTTGCTTTAGAAAAGAGGCTTTGCTGAAGAGAAAATTTTTCTGGATTACCTTGGTAGACTTTCAGAGCAATCATGCTTTCTTGTAAGACAGAAGGTTCAGAGAAAAGAAGTAAGTTTCTAACTATGAAGATACATATTGCATTATTATACCAGTATTTGATCATTTATGCCCTACAAAACTGATTTTCACAGGAATCTGGAACATTTTTTTTATCATCTCTATAGCTATTATATCTGGGCAATTTAATACACACATGTGCTTCTTTTTGACTATGTTGAAGTTGAAGTTTAATAAATAAATTCCATATCCTCTTGTTACTCTTATACTGTGTTTCAGAATTCATCATGTTGTGGTTATCAGTTTCACATTTATCCTCTAACTCCATATGTATATGTTGTGATATTAAAAACAAGAAGCACTTCTAATAATGATGAAATTCTGGTTTCTATTTTTTTCCCTATTGTATAAATCAGCTTTAACATTTGCCTTTCTTCTTGTCTTCCTCTTCTTACCCTTCCCCTAATAGTGGGAATGTTACCCTGGCCCATTTACATGCTAGGCATGTGCTGTAGCATTGAGCTTCATGTTTAACCTTTTATATTTTTATATTTTTATATTTTATTTTGAGAAAGGGTTTGGTATGGTGGGAGTGGTGTGTGAACATGACCCTTTAGGACTGGCAAGAAAGAGCTGTCTTTTTTCCTTATCTTTCCTTCTGTACGTTGGAAACAGAAACAGGAAAGAAGATTTAGTGAGCCCAGGGGGTGAGTTGAGAAATGTGGAAGACAAGGACACTTTCCATCCCTTTCTGAGTGAGTCTCACTATGGGAAACCCCTGAACTCAGTGAGAACTTGTGACTGCTGGGGGTGAAGGGGCTGGGTTAGTTAGGGTGAGACATCAAGATTAAACAAAACTCCAAGCATCTGTGTTACAATTAACTTGAAAAAGACTTAAAAATAAAAAATAATCAATAAGTCTGATCCTGGTAAAAAATAAAAATAAAAACAAAAAACCCTGATGGGTTATGCCCCAGCTTCTCAAAAGGCTAAAGTTGAAGGATCTCAAATTTGAGACCAGCCTGGGGAACCTAGTAAGACTCCATCAGAAAATAAAATTAAAATAAAGGGTAGAGGTAGAGGTGTAGCTCAGTGGTAGAATGCACCCAGGTTTAGTCCCCAGGAACACACACACACACACACACACACACACAAATCTATACTTGAAGTTAAAATACTCTAAACCTGAAGGACCCAAGACTTCCAATTTATGTGTACCTGCTGTCCCATGTATCTTCATTTGGAACTTCACCAATATAGAACCAGTCTTGGACACATGCAGACCAGAGCACCAAGGTGCAAATGTGAGAATACTCTTGACATTTTGTGATGTCTTGAGTCCACTTGACTGAGAACAGGCCATCCAAGAGAATGTCAGTGTGGTGGACAACCTATAACAGGGCTAAAATCACTAAGATCCTCACCTCCTGACATTTACTTCCTGTGAAAGCTCTCCCTGTGAATTTGCAACAGATTATAGAATGCAGATAAAAGGTTGGAGTGTCACTTCTGGTACAAGACTACAAAGAGTGTGACCTTGATTTTGTTTGTTCTTTCTTCCTCCACCTCCTCCTTTCATCTTCCCTTCTTCCTTCTCTCCTAACTTTTCTTTTTCTCTTTTTTGTTTTTCTCCTTCTTTTTCACCTTGTTTTCCCTTTCATTTTTCTTTTCTCTCTTCTCATTACTATCTTTTCCCACCCTATGTGGAGACCCATCAGGCCAGAAATTGCCACCTTCCACATATTTGACCCAGAAGAGTGAAAAATTACTCAGGGTACAAGTCCCATGAGAAAAGCAGAATGATCTGCAATCACAAGAGAAAAAAACCTACCCAACAAAGAAGCAGGATACAGGTGTCAACTAAAAATTAATATAAGATTCTAGCTAAATTATTTCCAACAGGATGTCTTTTTGTGGTTTTCTGTTTTAAAAACTGTAACTTTCCAGTTCAGGGCTACTCATTTTGACTCTGAAGCAAGTGTCTATGGGTGGTTGCTGAGCTCAGTTAATAAAATCTCAAATTTATCAATTTTGCTGCTTGGATTGTTATATTGATAATGAACCCACTTCAATTTATGTGTTGGGTTTATAATGCTTGTGAGATTTCATTCCAAGATTGGGAACCTATCTAATCACCCATCCATCAATCTATCTATCATCTATCTATCTATCTATCTATCTATCTATCTATCTATCTATCTATCATCTATCTATCTATCTATCTATCTATCTATCTATCTATCTATCAAAAAGTGACCTCTGAAAATGTGTTTAGATGCTATTGTCCTTGCTTTGCACATGTGAAGCCCTCTTCCTGTCACACTGCCCATTCTCTGAAATGTTTTGTTCAGACCCCAGCTCAGAATCATGCTCATCAGAGAAGGTTCAGCAGCCCCAGATTAAAGTACCTCTCCATTTGTCTTTTTGATCACACTCTGAATGATGTCTTCAAAGTCCTTGTTGCTATTTGCATTTATTGAGTCCATTTATGTATTTCTTTATAGTCAGTTTTTCCCAGGAAAATTTAATCTGGGAATATGTATTTCTTTTGTACAGTTTACTACAGACAATTTCCAACTTATGATGGCCATCCTTATGATTTTTTAACTTTTTGGTCTTGTGAAAGTGACATGTATTTGCTAGAAATCATACTGTGAAATTTGAATTTTGTTCTTCCAAGCCTGTGATGTGTGTTATGACATTTTTTCTCTATGACAGGCAGCAAGGTCCAGTCTGAACTCCCAGTTAGTCATGCAAACCTGAGAGGAAAACAATTAATTTTTACTTGAGAGGATTCTGCATTCAATATGCTACATGAAGTAGTTAACAGTTCATTAAAATTGGCTTTCAGGAACTGGAGATGTAGCTCAGTAGCAGAGTTCTGGTCCAGCATGCACATCACCCTGTGTACCATTCTCAATACCCACAAAAATCAGTTTTGCATTAAGTATCTTTCCCAGCTACAAGCTCATGTAATATTCTAAATATGTTAAAGACAGGTGAGGATAAGCTAGAATACTTAGTAGTTTAAGTGTATTCAGTGCATTGTCCAATTTCTGATAGGTTTATCAATCAGCACATAACCTTATTTTAAATTAAGAGGTATCCATAGTTTTATAGTTTTATTTTTTGAAAATGAACATCAAAAAAGCTGATTTTCTTGAATAACTGAATAGGTTTTTAATTTAATTTTCTTTGATGTATAGACACTTAAGGAATCTGGGCAATAGGAGAACCATTTAAATTGAACTTTACTGCTCAGTGGTCAGGATGCAGGAGTTTCATTTCCCCCAAACCTACTCCTGTGTAGTCAAAACAAAATGGCTTTTATCTCTCTCACAACTCTGTCCCCAGTGCTAGAATAATAGCTGACCCAGGGTGGCACTTTGAAAGTTGATATTGTAAAGGCTTCTAGAACAAAACTGTGCTAACATTGTGGTCTTTATTGCTTAACAAAGAAAGAGACAATGCTGGGGATTTAGCTCAGCAGCATAAGTGCCTGCCTTGCAAGTGCACAGTGCTGAGTTTGATCCCTGCTACCAGAAAAAAAAAAAAAAAGAATGAGACAGAGATCATTTGACTGACAAAATCCTAAACAATTTTATTGGTACTTGCAGCATCTCTCATTCCATAGGGGAGGAAGGTGGCAAAATAAATATAATCTTCAGCTCAACCTAGATACAGATATAACAATTTCATGAGCTTCCCAGGAGTACCCAGGCTGTAATAATTTCCCAAGTCTTCACCACTTCCAACTCTTTCCCAGTCAACACTGTAACCTCTTGCAAGCATATGATGGGATATTGGAGGGAACTCACAAAGAGAGTTACTACAGCTCTGTCTTAGTTACTTTTTACTCATTGCTGATGCCAAAGTTGGGAAATGAAAATCCTGTCTTAGTTACTTTTTTACTCATACTGAGACAAAATACCTGATTCCCAAAGTTGGGAAAGGAAAGGTTTATTTCTTACAGCTTTTGGAGGTTTCAGTCCATACTCAGTTGGCTCCAAGGCAGGGTGGCATGGTGGGGCCACAGTTCATGGTGGGGGCAAACAGCAAAGTGGAAACTGGCAAGAGAGAGAGAGAGAGAGACACACACACACCTTCTTGCCATTATATCACATCCTGGCTCTACCCCTAGGCTGGTGTAGCACATACAACCCCAATCCAAGCGCTAGACAATGAACCAATCCCAAATGCATAATGCAAAGGCATGAGGCTTGGAGGCCACTGACATAAACCATGACAAGCTCTCACATGGTTTTGGTTTACTCCACAATGACCTTGACCAGATGCATGGATTCCTCATGGCAAACACCAATATTCTTAAACTCTGTGTTTTATTCAACAGAATATCCATTAGAAAGTAGATTTTTCTCCATCCTTCTACATTATTACTTAGATATGCAGTGAAACCAAGCCTGGAGATTGGCTTGTTGACCTGAGAAGTTGTAATTTATTTTTCTTAGAATAAAAGCAAAAAAAATTAGACATATGACCATTTAAGACCATACTACTTAAAATAATGTCAACTCCTTAGTACCATTTGAAAATTTCTGATCTTTTCCAACTCACTGCTCACCCTATTTTAGTTGCAAGACTCCAAATGAATACATGGATTACTCCACAAAAGACATAAATATAATTTACTCCTTTCATGGGGATTTTAGATGGACAAAGTGAAACAGTTTGGAGAAATAGTAAAAGGACAGCTAAATACAAAGTTAATAAATGTAATTTCTGTTATAGGAAGTTTTATTACTCATATGCATTCTGTAGGCATACAAGGTAATTCAGACATGTCTCAGCTTCCTTCTGTTTTAGAGATGCATGATTTTATTGATTGATATCTACCCTTTGGCAATAAAGATATATACTAACCAGGTGGGTATTACTCATTTTTGTGTATGTCTCAAATCTTTCTCCTCTTCTTTCCCAAATCTCTCACGAGTTTTCCTCCATTTATCTTGTCCCACTCCCATAGAAAATATAGTAAGGGTACAGATTTCTTCCCCAGCCTAGCTGATTTCACTTCCTGAATGTCAAATTAACTGAAATGTCAGACTCTTGGGTTGATTTCTTAGGCTCATCTTGATGTGGAATTCCCTATGGCCTTTGCTGTTCCTGGATTTTTCACTTAAGTGCTTTCTGTACTATTTCTTTTGAGATGTTCTTTTTCATTTTTCTATGGAAAATAGTATCTTATTCTTTGGATTTAGAATCACCTTTCTCAGTATACTAGAGTTTTCTAGAGGAATAGAATGAATAGAAAACGTTTGCCTAATTATACAAAAGGTTTTTTAAGTGGCTTTACTGGATCAGAGGCAGAAGTGTGACAGTGGCCTGAATGGTCACAAGTGGAAGAAACCAAAATGGCTGTTTGTGCACTGAGGATGCAGGGAATTCAGTAGCAGTCAAAGGTCAAAGGCCTGGAAACTTTCTGCAGAATACCAGTGCAAGTTTGCATTGAAAGGCTGAAGAACTTAGATACCATGTTCATAGACAGTGGAGAAGATGATCTTTTCCAGAAAAAAAGAAGGAACACTTTCTTCTTTCTTTCCTTATTCTGTCCAAGGTACAAGTCTATTAGTGTCAACTACATCCACGTGGTGTCTCCCATGCTGGCTTTAATGTTAATCATTCACAGATGCATTCCAAACTTACAAATCTGCTGGGCAATTCTTATTTAAGTGAAGTTGACATATCATAATTAATGATAACTGCCAGAGTCCAGCTGCGGCAGGGCTCAGGGGTCCCAAAGGTGGTCAGGGAGTTGGCGAGTGAGAGACAGAAGACACTGCACACCAGTCTGTGAGTGAATCTGAATCTGCTTTACTTTTCAGAAGCTGGAATATATATTTGCTAACTTTTGGCAGCAACCCAAACCCCAAGCAAGAAGCATCCCAGGCTTAGGGCCAGGCAGGGACAATCTTAAACAATATGTGTTAATCAACTTTTTTCATCTTTGTAACACTTTACTCTTGTTACTTAATTATCTTGGAAAATGTAAGCCGATGCACCTGGATGCCCACAGGAGAGATAGAGCGGCAGCTGTGAAGCTATCATGCCGCTCCCTACATTTTTTCCCTTATCACTTATGGGAGTATGGCAGGCCCTGTGAGGATAGCGCCCATCTTGGGTCAAGGACTCTTCATATGAACCCAACCAGGCCTTACCCGTCATGGGCCTGCAGGACAGAAATTGGTCCTGTGCCTGTCTTAGGCGGCCGGTGGCGTAACATATGTGTCCTAGTTGCCCGTCTCTGGCTGCCTGTCCAGTGTCTCAGGGCAGTTGTCTCACAGGAATTTTGTAAATCCTCCTCCATGAGCTCTTTCATTTAAAGCCTCTGTATAAACTCTCTCATACTACTCACAGAAGGTAAAATTTCACAATTAGTTTTCACAAAGTTATCTAGAGGGTTTCTAGTAACTCCT
>PVLA01012427.1:0-44538 GCA_004027455.1 Hydrochoerus hydrochaeris | reverse complement strand
TCCTCAAAATGAGAAACAATTTTTACTAAAGAGCAACATTATAGAAACTAATTATAAAAGAATATTTAAATAAATCAAATTAGGTTTTTCTAATCAAGTAAGAAAAAGGAAAGATTCCTAAGTTACCAGTAATAACTTGGTAGTTATTAAGGTTAGATTTTTGAAAATAGATAAATGAATTATATAGCACAGCAAAAAAACGATCTACTTGTAGATCATTTTTTCTGATTATAGTAATTGAATAATGTACTTTAAAATTCTTCCTTACACAATTTTTCCAAGCTATATTACCTACGACACAATGAAATACACAATGCAATATCTACTTGTACGAATTCTAAATTAATACCAGCTAATATGAAAAAACAGTTTTCTTCGTTTCAACCAAGGTTTAAAAATCATTACTAAGAAAGTTAGAGTTGTTTATGAATTTTAAAGCTATAAGTTAAGGAGAAAAAGAAAAGAAAAAAACAAAACAAATTCTAGATTTAGTGACTATAATTTTTTAAATAGACCTAGTATTTGAGTTGAAATTTATTAGTGCCTCAAAGTACAGTTCTATTCTGTGTTATATATCCTGGAGAAAGTTTTTAAAAATGCATTAGTGTTTTAACTAAACCTAGGGACCACAATTACACTTGACTTAAAAACTAAGGTAATTTGAATAACTCCATTAGGTTATACAAATGAAACACTCGTTTTCCCAATATACTTTCTTACAGAGAAACACAAATATGCTTCATGAAATAAACATCAGGCACATGTATTCTAACAGAGAATATGACAGGCGTATATATGCATGTGTGTCTGCATGTATACATATACACACATACAGGAATACATACACACTTATATGGAAAACACAAAAATAAGCTATTACACATTATTCCATAATCCTAGGGGAAATTATTTATACTTGGAAATATGAATATAATCTTGCTGATCTGAGAGTGAGACATGCAAGGTTAGTATTCCTTATGTATACCTGAGTAGCAAAAGTTGAAAAAAACTCAGAAACTATTATGTTGAAGATTAAGACCTCAAATAGCTCCACAGGCTATGGTCATGTGTGAACAGGAAGAATATTAAAATTAAAGTCTAGCTAAAGAAGAAAGCCATCTGTTCATACAGGTGATAATCAAAATAAAATTACATTTTAATAAAAATTCTTCAGAATTCTTAAAGCTTCTTATAAACTGCAAGGTTTTATTTATACTTCAAGTTGATTCCATTATGTATGATTGGTTTCCACCTGTTACAGGCAAAGTATAAGCCTTCTTGTGTCCGACATTTTAACTCACATTTGATCAGGTTACGTCACTACACTCAAAAAATTTTATTCAACGCATTCCACCTTTCCATTTTTTCTCAAATGATATTTTTGTTCTATATAGATAATATGCTTCAGAATTATAAATAAAATAAGCAATTTCTAAGTAAAAAATGCAAAACTAAGTGGACTAAAAACAAAAGATCTAATTCTCAGTGCACCCTTTCCAACCCACTGAAAATAAACTATGTTCAAATGAAAAGGCATTTAATTTACTATTTGGAATATCCTAGATAAACACCAATTTTCTGTAACATCCCTGCACATCTGATACCACCTCATGTATAATGCAAAACAGCATTTTCATTTTCTTCTATTGATAGTGAATTTAATTTACCATTGCAGCTCTTTTCCTAGAACTATCACGTTATTAATTCTGCAATCAAGCTCTTTTGAATGTTTTAATTTATACTAAAGATTTTCACAATTCCGCATTGATTTTTTTCTTACATACTATACCTTTTAAATACATGAATGTGAGTATATTAAGAAACTTTCCCAAAGCATAAGGAAAGTCTGAGGGAGTAGGAAAGCCATCTGTAAAACTACACTTATAGAAAGCAAACTTTAGAGGCATATAACTAACAAATTACATTTTAATTTCATAAATTTAATGTTTATCAACATATCACCTTAATTTATATAACTAAATGACAAGTTTCAAACATTCTAAAATCTTCTTTAGTATAATGGTCCATTTCTACCACCAAAGGATTGGCTATGAAAAAAAAAAGTCCTCCAAACGTTCTGCCTACATTCATGCCAGATGCCCTGATGTATTAAAGAACTCTTCTTAGTGAATTAGATCACTGAACGCAAATCAGCTTTTTGTTATCAGGAAAAATGGAGAAGCAGTCTCAGCACCCTCAGCACTGAAATCTATTTCTGTAGCCATAAAGATAAAATAACGCCCCTAAAATGACAGAAATCTAGATGTAAGTAAAAGCACATCAGCTACTAATGTTTTATCTAGGAGACACACTATTCCAGTTTGGAGATTGCTCCTTCAAACTGCAAAATACTTAGTAACAAAATGATACAGAAAAATATGCACATGCACAACTGTGTAACAATAAGTGAAAGAGAAAAAACTGGAAAGTAAAAGGAACAAAAAAATACAGCGCCTAAGAAACTTGCGATCCCCTCTTAGGTCACTGTACCACACTAACAGTTAACATATTTTAATCAAATATGGCTCTCAAGTAACACAAATTTCATAGCATTAATTTATTTCTTACATGATAATATAGAAAACTTCTTTATCCAATTACATTAAAACCAAAATATTTTAAAAATCTGAGGAGGCAGCACTTGTCCTCTTTACTTCCTCCAAGGCCAACAAACAAAGCAATGAAGCAGAAAGAGGTACATAATGGATTCAGAAGTAAATGGTCCATTCTTTAAGAGGCCTCCCTCCCCCTTCTGAATTCACTCTAGACTAATTGTCATTACAATGATGTCTGAAAACTTCAGAAGAACACTATTTCCTGATGCCAGCTGTTCAAGTTTCTATGTTTAAATTTTTACGTATTTTCCCTAATAAGTATTCAGAAACACCCCCAAATTCTCTGGCAATTAGTCTAAATCACATACACAGTACATCAACTATAGGAAAAAGACATAATTCACAATGGAAACATGTTGAAATTTTTCCCATAATATGCTCCAACACAGCAATATTAGTAAGTATCCACTACTGTTCCATAATTTCAAGACAACACACAGGTAGGTTTTCTCTCTCTTTCCTTGGGGACTCATCAAACAATCTCTTCACCATTGCACCTACCTGGGTAAAAATCTTTGGACTTAGACAGCTTGATGGTGGCTCCAGTTTCTTTCTGCAACTGAACAATTGTCTGTCCTCCCTTCCCAATTATAGATCCAGCAGCATAACTAGGTATGAGAACCTTTAGAAAATACTGGCCGTCTTCTGAAAAATGCAAAGAAATATTCTTGGTTAACATGATATTTTTAAACTTTGTATCCCCACTCCACCCTCAAGAGAGAAAAACAGCAACTAAATCTCTGGACATACAGCTGCAGGAATCGGGGAATTAAAATTTTTTAAAGCATGAAAATAAGTCTATTACGCTGAAAAATAAGTATGTATCTTATTTGCAAGATTTACACTTCCAAACTTGGAATTAAAATCTAAACATGTTCTAATATTTTACAGCTCTGTAGAAACTGATGACTAAATTCCAGTTGTTATTCCAAACATGGAAGTCTTCCAATTCTATCTGTGGTTACTATGGCAAAATGAAAGGAACTGACCCTTTAACAAAACTTCAGAGATTTATAAGATAACAAACCTTTGCTTAACATATTAAAAAGAGGAAGAAAAAAAAACCTGGATTGTAAATAGTGATGAGTTAAATTTGTTTGTCATTAGCAAACACATAAGCACTACAATTAGCCACTGCCTATGTCCCACTTAAAGTAAGCAAAACAACCATTCTCCTACCAAATAATGAACCCAAACTGTAGGGTGTATTCCAAGCCTTCAATAACTGCCAGGAATCAACTCGGTGTAGTAGAATGACAAATCTAACTAATCCTGACGTATTTCTTTAGCACTTCTTAGTCTACTATGATCTTGTTTAAGCTCATTAATTAAAGGACCTTAAGAATTTTGCCAATACTAAAAAGCTTAGGAGTCATTTATATTAAATACACTTAAAAGTAATCAAATAGTTCCTTTTCCAAAAGAACCATAAAAGGGAGAGCGGGGTCGATGAACCAAGGAAACGAAAAACGAAATGTTTTAGAAAATAAAACCAACTCCATAAACTTTAATTCCCGTCACCCTGATCATGTCTCCAATACGAAACATCCCAGTAAATCCTGCTTTTTAATGTGAATGAAGATTCCAAATTTTGCGGTGTGCCACTCACAAGACCCCCAATCCGTTTCTAATGTATATGCTGGAGATAAATTCACCTCTGCTTCGATGCATTGGGTGCATTGTTAAGATGACTCCAGTGCAAATGAAGAAGCGATACCGGTCCCGTTATAACTCATCTTCCAAGGAAGCGCAGGATGTTAACTAACAAGTCACCGAACCAGACACCCCCCTCGTATGCACACCCTTGAAGACAAATCAATGAGAAATTTGTACTGACAATCTAAGTGCGGTAAGGGCATGCACTCATCAAGATTTTGCATACTACTTGTGGCCCAAAGCAAGGGGATGGATGGACAGAGGAAAAACTCTCCGGTGCCCCAAGCATTTGCGATCTGCTACCCAAGTGCCATTTATTTATTTATTTAATCAGACTGTTAAATGCAGCGCGCATCTCTGGGCGGCCATCACCTCACTCGAGGGTCATCCTCCTCCTCCTCCTCCACCTCCTCCTCCTTCTCCTCCTCCTCCTCCTGGACAGACCCCCTTGCCCAGATCTAGGGTATTTCAACGGTCAGCCTCGGGACCGAGTAAATGGGAAGACGGGGTCCCTTCCGAAAACCTGGTCGCCATTTTGATGAATGATAAACACCGACATGGAAATGCGCCGGGACGGCGGGCGCGGGGCAGGTGCAGGGGAGGGGGCGGCGCGGGCCGAGGCGCCCGGGCCGGAGGGAGGCGCGGGGAGGGAGGCAGGGCGGGCGCGGGGGCTGGGGCGCGGAGGCGGAAGCGATACCCACCGCCCGTGTTGGTCCTCTTGGTGCTGCCGGCTTCGGGGGGGGCCTCCAGCGGCCTCTTCCGCGAGTCCGGCGGGTCCAGGTCTAGGGGGACCCCTGTGTGGGTCCCGTTCTGCTGGATGGGAGCTGCCGCCATCATGTTTGCAGTTCCTGCCGCCGCTACGGGAGAAGCGTCTCCCTTTTGTTTTGGCTTTTTCTTTTCTTTTTTTTTTCCTCCTTTTTCTTTTTTTTTCTTTTTTTTCTTTCTCTTTTGGCGCTGGGGGGTTTGTTAAAGTATTATTTTTTCTTTTAATCGGGTCGATGGGAAAATAGAGGCGGTGTGGCCGGTCTGCTCCGATGGGGAGGGGGCAGGGCGCGGAGCAGCTGCAGTGCAGTGTCAGGAAGGAGCGGGGAATGGAGGGGGTGTGAGAGACGGAGGGTGAGAGGAGAAGAAAGGCGCGCGGGGGAGCGGGAGCGGGAGAGGGGCGCGGGAACGGCGGGAGGAGGGGAGCGAGCGGGAGGGCGCGGGGCGCCGCCGGGGAGGCGGAGGGGCGCGAGGGAAGCGGGGCCGGAGCGGGAGGCGCGGCGGCGGGCGCCGAGGGCCGCGAGGAGCCGGGCAGGACCGCGGCGGTCCCCGCGCTAGCGCTGCGCTCGCTCCCGCAGCTGGAGCTGCCGCCGCCGCCGCTGTCGGAGCGTCTCTGCCGTCGCCTGGGCTGCTCGGCGCTGCTGCGGTTGCCGCCCGGTCTCGCTCATTATTTCTCCCGCTTGTGAGGGGGTGGGGGAGCGAGCGGGCGGGCGGGAGGGAGGGGGCGGCGGCGCGGGGCGGGCGGCGGGCGCGGGCTGGAGTTCGTAGACTCCCACACACTTCGCGCTCGGGTCCCTGCCTCTCAGCAGCGCCGCCGCCTCCCCGCGCCGGAGACTCAGCCCGCGGGCGGCGGCGAGGGGGGCGGGGGAGTGCGGGGGGAGTGCGCGTGCGTGTGCGCGCGGGGGGCCCGCGGGAGCGCGCGGCGGGGGCGAGGACCCGGGCCGGGACGCTCCGGTGGGAGAGCGGGGGTGAAAGGTCGCGGGTCCCGGCAACGCGGTTCGGGCGAACGTAAGCGGCTCGCCGCAGAAGCTAAGGGGGCCGCGAAACGCGCCGGGCGGGAAGGCGGGAAACCGAGGTTACTGACAGCCGTGCCAGCCAATAAAACGGAAATGTGGGAAAGGTTCTCGGTCCGCTTCCCAATCAGGACACTTGCGGGCTGCGAGGCGCGGACGGGATCGACGGGGACCTGGTCCAGCTGGGACCCGGGCGGCGACAGTTTTGGCTGCGCGGAGAAGGACATCCGAGTGACCGGGGACAGCGGGCGGTCCCGCGGGGGCGGAGGGGTCACAAATACACACTTCGGCGACTTCGCCCTCGCGGCGGTAGTTTCTGTTCTGCAGAGTTAAGCGCAGGGGGAGGCACTGATGAGCATCTCGCTCCCAGGCGGTTTCCTACCCGTAGATTTCACAAACTAGCATTTCTTCATCGCACGGTGTGACGCCGTCAGGGGACTTTCCGTACCACTCGCCGCCTTTAAATCCTTTCGGGAGCAAGCCAGGGTGTATAAATAAAGATGTGGGTCTTTGTCTTACTTCACAAGGTGCTGGGACAGGCAACAGCTGAGCAGCCCAGTGTGTCCCCAGAACTGAGTGCTGAACGAAATACGAATGTAGGAATGCAGTTCGGAGCGCCGGGTACCGCTTTTTAATGTACAGATCTTGTTTGTATCACGAACCTGAACCTTAAGACACTAGAGGGGGAAAAAAATATGACTTAGCTGGAACAGACTCTAAAAGAACCATAGAAATGATGCCAATGAAGTTCTTCATTTTATAGATGAGTAAATTGACCCGGTGAAGTATTTTGTTCAAGGTCATTCGTCAGGTTAGTAGTTTTAATTAACTCTGTGTGCCTGGACTTTGAAGTCTCAAATCTCAGTTTCAGATCCTTTGCAAGCTGTTCCAATAGTGTACCATGAACAAATTCCTTAAAACGTTGCTATTTATTAAATGCTTACTATGTGGCAACCAGTCCACTTTAGATGTTATCACCATTTCATGCAGTATATCATGTAGTATTACTGTCCCTATTTTATGGGGCAGTTTAAAGATATTAGTAATTTACCCAAAGTCACACAGTTATAAACGTTGTAGTCATAATTCAAACTCTGGTCCTCCAGACCCTGAAGTCTGTCGTCTTAAATATCGCAGTGCACTAAAGCTTCAGGCTTTTCCTCGGTGAAAACATAGACTGCAACCCCAACTCACAATTCTTTGAGTCAAATGAGATAATACATGTGGCAATATATCTCACACCTTACGAAGGTATAAACTTTTACTAGATGTTTAAAATGACACTGTGGTTTCCCTTTTCACTATAATACTCCATTTGAAACATAGTTAAACTACTGCAAGAATGTGGGATTCTAACAAATAATACATACGTACATCTGAGCCAATAACCAAAAAAATAGAATAAAAATTAATTCCTGACATTATAAAGAGAATGGAAAAGAATACTTACTTTTCATGGTATCTTTTATTAGAAGCATCGAGGAGGCATTGCTTTTTAAGGAAATATAGATGACAATCTACTGAGCAAGGCAGACTATAATGTTTAGGACTGAAATTCATGTGAAGTATGAGAAACGTTAGCCTCCATTTTGAAAAAGGCAGTGCTAACAGAAGAGAGCAATTGTTAGTGCACATTGGTAAATGTCTGTGAACCAAAATCCAGAATTTTGATGATATGTAATAAGGAACCATGATATAGCTTCCATAATCAAAACAAAAATTTATATACACAGAATTGGGTAAAAATGGCACTGAGATGAGGGGGAAAAAAGGTTTGAAATAAGTGTATGCTAATCAAGATAATAAAAGGCTGATGTCAGAAAGTGTTCTGTGAAGCGAAAAGAAAATACATGAGGACATTTTTTTTTAAATGACAAATTAGAAAAGGGCCAGTATTTGTCACAAGATTGTTTGGAAATGATAAAAGACAACAGGCAAAGATAACTGAAGGACAAAGATAAAGTCATATTCTGCTAAAGTTTGGTTAAAGGATTCAATAAAATTTAATTTTCAGTTAAGTATAGGTAAGGTTCAAAACTGGGAAGCCAGAAATTCATAAATCTCTGCAAATCTTTATAAAATAGGTTAGAAAATGTTTGCCATTTTCATATTTTAATCTAAGTTAAATTGTCTTATAGATACATGCTTACTCAGAGTCATACAGTGTTCTTGTGATAGTTAATTGAATCTTCTTTCTTTCCACTTAGTATTTAAATACTGCCTACTGTTTCATGATACATCGGGAATTTTAGAGACCTGTTCAACGTCTGGAGATTGGCCAGCTATGAACTGATTTGGTCAATGAAGTTTATAAGAAAATACGTTTTAATGAATCTTCCATTCCTTAGTATATCTTGTTTCTCTTTAATTATAATTTTGCAGTAATATACCTGTACAATTCTGATTAAAGACATAAAATAAACATTTTCTTGTTGTGTGCATTTTGTGACAGTTAATAAAATAAGTTAAAAAGTTGTCACTTTATTAATAAGCAGTGTGATCTCCCATTTATGGTATAAGATGAGTAAACTTTGCAAAAATATAATAAAAATATTTGATCTAATTTTCCAAAGAAAAGCTTTATTTTTGATTAACTATGCTATTGAGACCTGCTAACAATATTTTCTAATTTCTTTAGAAACAATGTAACTTGTGAGCTGCTAATTAGTTGATTTAGGAACCTATGATAAAAGAAATTAATATAAAGAAAAATGTTCCATCTTTCTTGGCTCTCATTGAGGATTCTTTTTCTTTCTGCTTCATGCTGATTAACATGAACATGACATAATATATTTTCAGTAGCAGTGATTGGCTTTCAAGAGAAAGTACAAGTAGGTGCTATCCACAGATATTCCTAAATTCACTTGTTTTCATGTTTCTACCTTTCCTATAATCAATCATGTACTAATAAATGTTAATATTGTTAATGTTAATATGAATGTCTGTTTGGCCAGTGCTTTGGGAAATTGTTCTGAAGTTGTTTAGACCCTGTGTTAAGAATTCAAGAGTAGGGACATGGGGCGGTGAGACAGGGAAGGGAAAGAAGGAAATAAAGGGCAAATTACCAAGCAGGTTAGCACCTAGGAAATGGAGCTTAATCGCATGGGCATTTCTTGGGAACCAGTTTAAAATACAGGCCTCAGAACTATTCTATGAAGTGTGAAAAAGCTGGGATATATATGCACCAATACCCTTCAGCCACTGAATGGGATCCATTACTGAGAGCACTAATTCAGTGCATGCTGGCCAATCTCACAGCTGCCATTGCTCAACTCTGTAGTGACTGGAGTCCACTTTCTCCTTACCCAGGCTGAAAGTGCTGGAGAATGAACACCTTTCCTGGAGGAACCTCTCCTACATTGATGAAAAATCGGGTCAATGTGCACTAAAATGGTGGGGCAAGTGGAGGTGAATAGGGCATTACCAATTCATTACCAGGATCCACATAAGTTTGAGAAAAGGAAAGTGAGAAGCCTGTCAATGTATTGTTGGGAATCAAATAGCAGTGATTATGAGAGCATTTAGAAAATTAAAATATAAAAAGAATTTTTTAATTTCAGAAATCCAAGTAATGTAAAAAAAAAAAGTTGATTACAAAAGGCTTGAACATTTGTTTCTTCTATCCATATTTTTAAATTTTTTAATACACAATATTTGACCCCATGCACGCATTCTAAATTTTCTCTTTCACTGCCACACAAATGACTTGTTTAAACTGGGATGTTTGCATGTTGGCACACATCTATAATCCTAGCATTCTGGAAGGCTGAAGCAGGAAGATTACAAATGGGATTAATCAGGGTTTTACTAGAGAGAACAGATATAACACAAAATATACAGATGTAAAAGAAACAATAAGATTGGCTTACGATGGTCAGCCACAGAGTCGGGTGAGGAAGCATGGAGAGGGGCCTGCACACTGGAGGTGAAAGATTCAATCCAAGGTCTGGAGCTCACCCCAGTGTCCAGTGCAAGTCCACAGCAGCAGGCTGACGGGCCTGCGACAGGAGGCCAAAGGTTCTACGATGAAAGCCTGAAGTATCTATGCTGGAAAGCTGAAGAGTCTACACCGGAAGCCAGGAGAGGAGGTCTAACCAAGGCAAAGCATTTGTCCTTCCTCCTTCCTTCCCTTTTAGACCTCCAGGTGATGAGCCACCCTAGGGTGTAGAGTTGCTAAACCCATTTAGTTAAGCTTCTAAATGTCTCAAGTTGACAAAATCAATCAACCAATACAGAGCCCAAGTGGATAGTCTAGGATTTAGGAGACACTGTCAAATTAAAAAAAAGAAGGAAAAGGGTGGAAATGTAAATCAGTGTCAAGACCCTAGGTTCAATCCTTAATACCATCAAAAAAGAAAAGATGGAAAGAAAAGGAAATAGAAACAAATATATAGCCAAAAGCATACCATTTCCCCAGGTGTTTTATTTATTTATTATTATTATTATTATTATTATTATTTGGGTACAGGGGATCAAACTCATGACCTTGTGCTTGCAGACAAGCACTTAGGCCACTGAGCTAAATCCCTGGTCCTTCTCAAGTGTTTTATAGCAAATTCTAAAGGCATAATGATTAGAAAAACTTTCCTAAGTTTGCACTACTAGAAAAATGATTTGTTGAGCATTATCATGACAAAAATTCAAGCAGTTTTTATGTATTTAATAAAGAATGTCACTGCAGATAAGTTCTTGAAACAGTCTGTAAAAATACCATATTAATTTATATGGAGATATAAATGTATTCTTAGTAGTATTCCAAATTTATTCAACTTCATTATTTCAGTTGCAAATATGTAATCCTGGTAGGTATGTTAGCATCAAAAAGAATCTTACATTTTTCCTATGCACATACATTTTAATTGTACATACTTAAGGGGTACTATGTGATAGTCTGATACATTTTGCAATGTATAATGATGAAAGCAGGGTCATTAACATTACTATTTCCTTAAAAATTTATCTTTGCGCTGGAAATCTTCAAACTTCTCTCTTCTATGTCTTTATAAAATATATAATTATTTTATACTATAGTAAGACTACAATGCTGTAGAAAAATGGACATATTCCTCCTGTGTTTTGCTCTATTTCATCTGACTGCCCTGTTTCCTTCCCTTCTTCTATAAGCACTATTCTCCTCTCTATTTCCGTAAACTCAACTTTCTTAACTTTGACAGAACACATAGTATTTGCCTTTCTGTGTCTAGCTTATTTCTCGGGTTCTATCAATCAATTACAAATGACAACATTTCATTCTTTTTATGGCTAAATTTTACATATACATACATAAGCTCAGATTTCTTTATGCATTCCAATAATCCGAAATGTTTAGGAACTATCTTCTTTGGTTTCTGTTGGATCATTAAGTTTTCCAACATTTTTCTAAATATGATGCAACTTCCTGAACTTATTTTCAAGGTAATGAGTCTGAACTAACACTGTTCACAATGTGATAAAAAAATTTTTATGGTATTTTATCATAGCTATGTAAACATTAGGGGAAGTTAAGTGAAGGATACAGGGAAACTTGTATTATTTTGGAAACTCAACTTTTAAATTCTTTCAAATTAAATCATGAAAAAAAAGAAAGCTAGTTAATGATCTAGTTCTGACTCTTCTGGCTACTAACTCTGCATCCTAGACTAACTCTTTAATTGCTCTGAACTTCAATTTCCTCATCTATAAAATAAGAGAGGAGCCAGGCGTACTAGCAGGAGAATTACTGTTTTAGATCATCCTAGGCTACCTAGTAAGTTCAAGTCCATCTTGAAACATAGTGAAACCCTGTCTCACTAAAACAAACACACAAACAAACAAATAGAGGTGGCAGTTTTGGGGGAGGGGGATTTGTTTTTGTTTTTCAGTACTGGGGATCAAACTCACAACCTCGCACTTGCCAGGTAACTGCTAGATGCCACTAAGCTAAATCCCCAGATATGTTTATTTATAAAGTCAATTTTCTATATTATTATACTATTTACTGCAATTTTTGGAATATAATAAATAAAATTATAGAAGTCAAAGTAAAAAAATACCTTCACGTGTGGTTTTATGTGGGTAGTGCGTATTTTGAAAATAGACTGTTCTGCACAACAGAAAGTAGAAGAAAACAAGACTGACATTTTAATGAACATATTTATTTTCCATATTTTTGTGAACAAAAATAGTAAGTCTTTCATTAAAATCTTGCATTGAAAATACTTTATTGGAACTACAAAATGTCAGTTTCATCTCTTAAACCATGTGTTTGTGAAAAATTATTAGAGTAAAAGTAATAGATTAAAATGTTTGCATTCACCAAAATGATAGCAAGGAAACATCTTTATAAAGAAGAACTACAAAAATATGTCAGCAAAGCAGTAATTGATGACTATTCGTCTCTTACATCAACTTTAAATCTCTTGTCTGTTGTATCCACAGAATACATTCAGCCTCACTACTTTGCACTGACAATAGCCGCTCTGTTCTGGCTTGTATCTAGAGGTCCCCAGGAACCTCTTGTACCCATTCCTGGGTCTTTTGGAAGGTGAGTGGGTTATGGAGGTTTATAGATGACTCGATATTGAGAGGTACCATTTGATGTGAGGAGACAGGTCATGGGGCATGTCCTGGAAGTGTTTATCTCCCTCCCCAGTTCCTCCCTCCAAGCCTCCTCCTGCTTCCTGAACCCCGTGTGAGCAGCTATTCGTCAACTATGCTCCTATGCCATGCTCATCTGCCCTGGAGCCACCAGCCCATAGGCTGAAATCTCTGCAAACTGTGAACAAAATAAGCCTCTTCTCCTTTAAGTTGTGTAGGTCAGATATTGTGTCTCAGAAAAGAGAAAAGGAACTAATACAAACTCTGAGTCTTTATTTATCTAAGATGATCTTGAATAGTCCGGGTTTCCCCCAGAAAGTATAAATGCCCTCCAAATTGAATCACTGAATTGTATCATTATCCTAGTGATGCTCAAGAATTGACCCTTTGCTCCAGACCTATCAAGTTCAAGCTATTGATCCTATTGCCATACTTTATATAGAAATTTTTCCGTGTGAGGTATGGTAGAAATGTTCTTGATGGTTCACTTTTACATCATTGTGATGTTTTATAAAATAGTATGTCCTCGTATCTTCTATCCATCATGAAGTTTTACTCACTACTTCTCTTCATTTTTGTTTTAGCTAGAACTAAGAGGTAGAAAGTGATAGAGTAGAATTTTAAATGTATCTTTTCACATTTAAGCATGAATATATCAGTTTGTTAGTATGATTCTTTCATTAAGATGTACTATGTGAAAAAATTAAAGAAATAAATAAACGTCAAGACATCTCCAAATGATAAATAGTAAACTTATAGAATCAGGGAAAATAGCTAATTTGTGGATTATTCAGATTTCCTGTCTACTTCGCACTACTAAAATGAATCACTGTCCTTTTTGACTTTCAAAAAAGCTTTTATATCTTTAGTCAAGATTTCTTTCTAATATAATTTGTGTAAGTTTAGTAGAAGGCAAATAATAAAAAGTTCTGTTTGCCTGATAAGAACGTCACTTGTGTCTGTAAGTGCAAGAATAAATTGGTATTCTTGTATATTTTTAAAGAATGACACTATTCTACTTATAGATACAAGCTTGATATTTAATATTTTGATTTTACCATGTATTACTATGGTAGGTAAGAAATGTCTAATTTGCATCATGTAATTCTAAATCCTTTTATCCAAGTGTCATTTCATATCATTGTAAGTAGAAATCACTTATATGAATCTACATTTTATATATATATATATATATATATATATATATATATATATAATTGTGTGTGTATGGATAAAGAGGTGGATGTGTGTGTGCAATCACTTGTGCATGTGAATGATTGAGAGAAGCAAGAGAAGACTGGCTATAGCTTTTTTGTCTGATGTCTCTAGTGAGATTAGAAAAATTAGTAAATACATGTGCTTTGTCTTTTCCTAGGCTTTTCTTCCCAAATATAAGTGTTTGTGGATTTTTTTTTTTGTCTTTTTAAGACAGGGTCTTGCTATGCAGTTTAGACTGGTCTTGAGCTTACTTTGTAACCCAGGCAGGTCTCGAACTCGTAACAATCCTCCTGCCTCAACCTCCTGAGTGCTGGGATTACAAGCATGAGCCACCACGCCCAGCCTGAGCTTGTGGATTTTTAAAAATTTTTATTTTACCTTCCCACTTTAGAAAATGTGAAAAATATTCAAGGTGAACTAAAATAGGATAATAAATCCCAGGTTCATACATCCATCTCCAAAACTATTCAACTGACCAATTTTTTTCTGTACCTTCCCTCTATATAATTATGAAGCATATTCTATAGTTTCATTTTCTTATTAAAATGTAAAAGAATTCAAAATTATCCAATATGTCATTTTAGCATAAAAAATAATTTTAAAGTACTCTTAATATCATCAAATATGTTTTCTGTGCATGAATTTTCTTTAATAAATCTGATGTCACCTTTTATGTTTTGGTCAAACCTTTTCTTTATTCAGCTACTATAGCAATTCATTGCCACATTTGTTAAATTTATTTTGCTATCAATGTGGCTTCAACCAGAGAAGAACCAAGAGAACACACTTTTAAATGTCATTATTTTAAAAATCAAATAATAATAGCAATATTCAGGGAATTAATATACATGGTTGTGAGCACTTGCTAAGTAAACTCAAAGTCAGAAAGGAGGGAGGAAAGAGAGATCAGTTGCATGCTCAAATGTATGTGGAGTCTCTGGTTTTCAGGAAAAGTCACACTGATGACACTGTTTTGCTTAAATACTTTTCTAAATGTCTCTGCTTTGGAATTGGTCCAGAATTTGACCAGGGATCTCTTACTGACTATTTTGTTGATTCCAATAAGATTTCTGGTCTCTAAATCCAGAATTTTCTCCCTCTACAGGTCATGTAATAATTTATAAACTGTCATCTCACACAATAGAATCTTCAGCTCCAGAATTTAAGTTTGCATCATTTTTATGTCTTCCAAAAATCTATTTATTATGTTCAATAAATCCTCTACCTCTGGAACTTATCAAAGACAGTATAGTTATTTTGATACCTTTATTGATTTTTATCAAGTGTCATTTTTGCTACGGATGTGATTCTTTGCTTTTTCTTCTTTTGAACCGGGAATCAAAATCAAGATTTTGCACTTACCAGGCTGGTGCTGTGCCACTGAACTATGTCCCCAGTCTTTTTTTGTCTTTTTGAGACAGGGTCTCACTATCCAGTTCAGTCTGACCATGAGCTCACTTTGTAGCATAGGCTGGTTTTAAACTTCCTCCTGCCTCAGTCTTCCAAGTGGTGGGATTACAGGCATGTACCACCACACCTGGCTTCCACTGCATTATTTATTTATTTATTTATTTATTTATTTTTCTTTTCAACATGAACTGAATTATCCTGGATTTGTGTGTGTGTGTGTGTGTGTGTGTGTGTGTGTGTGTGTGGTCTTTTATGAGGAAGGGTTCATTGGATGGTTTAGGCTAGCCTTGAACTCTGTGTAGCCCAGGCTGGCCTCAAACTCACTGCAATCCTCTTGCCTCTGCCTGCTGATTGGTGGGCTAATAGGCACGCACCACCACACCTGGCTAGATTTTTTTATTTATTTTCAACGTGTAAGTTTTTTATGAGTTATGGGACATAACTGGCAGAAAACTTTTGTTTGTTGCATGTCAAATATTTTTGTATTTTTATAAATATTCTGAAGCTTTGTTCTCAATTGTGGTTATGTGGAAGCAGTCTGATATATGGGGATCTTGTATTTAAGTTTTATGGGGTAAAACAGATCACCATTTAATCTAAAATTAACTTTACCCCATATCTGGGAGAAAACCCTGTAAGTGCTTTGCTGATGAGTTGGGAAGTGAAGTTTTCCATCATGGGGGATCAGAACAGGACCTACTCCCAGGTCTGTGTGAGCCCTAGACACTGGCTTCTCTCATTCTTAGTTTCCTCCAGTACATGTACTCATTAGTGCTCAGCTAAAGACTCAAGGGAGCTCTTTCACATTTCTGAAGTTCTATTTTTGTGTTGCTCTTTTCTCTCAGTGCATTGCCACCCTTTAAGTTCTAGCCATTCAGTTGAGTAGTTCCTTCAACAGTTAAAGATAGATAGAATTTTCTTCATATGGCCCACCAATTCACTCCCAGCTTTGTACACAATAGAATTGAAAATAGATTTTGAAATACTTTTATTTGAATTCTTATGACAACATCATTCACATTAGCCAAAAGTGCAAACAAACCAAATCTCCACCATCTGATGAAGGAATAAACAAAACTTAATGGAATGAAACAATGGAAAAATGATTCAACCATTAAAGGAATGAAATACTCCAACATGGCTGAAACTCCAAGGTATTGGTATAAATGAAAGAAGTCAGATACAGAAGCTCGTATTGTATGCTTTTATTTGTATGAAAGATAAAGCCAAGGTCAATCTGTAAGGACAGAAAGCAGGTTGTGGTTTTCCAGAGTTCAGAGATGTTGCCAATGAGGAGTGATTACACAATGGGGAGGAGTCTTCCTTTTGGAATGATTAAAGCTACTTTTAGGTAGGAATGGTGGTGCATACCTGTAGACCTAGAACTTGGGAGGCTGAGACAGGAGGGTCAACACAAGTTGGAGGCTGACTTGGCATTCATAGTGAATTCAAGGCCAGCCTGAACAGCACAGTTATGTTTTGTCTAAATAAGTAGATAGTAACTTGCCTTATATATGTCTGAAGTGATATATCTATATATGACAATTACCCTGATCTGATCATTATACACATACTGAAATATCATGTCATGTCCCATAAATTTGGATAATAACTATGTATTAATTAACAATAAAAAATATTTTAAAAACTAGTAAAGAGGGAGAGAAGTCAAGATGACCGATCAGTGAGCAACAAAATACAAAGCCTTCCAGGAGAAACAACTCATATGCCAGAATATAATACTCTGGAGAGACCCAGGCAGAGGGATATGGATCCTCTTGACACAGGAAGAAATTAAAACGTAAAAAAACTTGTCAAACACGTCAGGGCTACAACTGAAACAGCTAACAATTACAGGACACAGCATTTTCGCGGTAACCCGCCAAGTTTGCTCCGGCCTGAATTTTCACCAGCTTGAATCTGCACCGGCAGGCAGAGCCACCCAAACTCATTTCCGCCACAACTCACAGGAACCACAGCAGTGCTGAAGTCGGGTGTTGGTGAGCCCAATGTAGAGCGGAGCCAGCAAAGGGACCTTCATTAATCCACGGTCAGTGCTGGGAATGAGACCCCCCCCCCCAACATGGGAAGGGCGCAACCAAATGGGCAACATGTTGGATTCAGGCAGTAAGAGCCTGAACTGGGAGTGACAGTGACTTCAGTTGGTTGCTCACTCCCCAGAGCAGATGCTTGGGATTTGTTTGGACTGGGCCGCACCCCTGGCCAGGACCCAATGAGCCATCCCAAATTGATTCCCTGCACCTAGCACACACTAACCAGTTGAAGGCCCCTGAAATTAGGCTGGCCCAGTGGGGAGGGGCAGGCAGAAGAGGGCGGAGGTCCCTTGCCAACATGCTTCAGAGGAAACCTGGCCAACAGGGAAGGGGGCTGGGACCTGCACTGTAACCTGTATGGAGGAAGCCGGGACCATGACAGGAAAGAGAGGTAAGAGGAGGCCCCCAGCCCAGAACCCTGAGAGTACTGATCCAGGAGAGGGAAAAATAAGGGAGACTGAGGGCCACAAACACGCAACATCAGACATGGCTTCAATGGACATTAAGAGATATCTTCAGGACCTTGTAGACGAGCTCAAAACTGAAATATTAAATCAAGTAAAGCAAGATATGAGTAGAATAATAAAAGAAATGCTCTCAGGAAGCATCTCTCAGGAAGATACAGATGAAAGAAGGGAGGAATACAAAAAAAGGAGAGAAACATTCAATAAAGAATATAAAGAAAATATAGACTACATGAAGCAGATTCAAAGAGACTACCAGGAAATTAAAAACTCTTTTGAAAGCTGACAAAACACCTTAAAAGAAACTAAGGATAGACTATCAAAACTTGAAGATAAGTTTGCAATGTGTGATCATGAAAGGAAAGATCTCTTAAAAATAACAGGGAAACAGGCAGTAACAATACAAAGGCTAGAAGATGACAAGAGAATCTACAATTTAAGAATAAGAAATGTGAATGAAGCAGCAGGAATACATATGGGCAAATTACAAAGGCTATTCATGGAAATAATTAAGGAAAACTTCCCAAGCATGGGAAAAGAAAATGACATTCGGTTATGTGAGACATACAGAACTCCAGCCACCTACAACCAGAACAGATATATACCCAGAAATATAATAGTCAAGATACCAGAAATTCAATATAAAAACAGAATATTAAAAGCCATCAGAGAAAAGAAACAGATTAACTATGAAGGTAAGCCCATCAGGTTCACAGCTGACTTCTCAACACAGACCATCAGATCAAGAAGAGTTTGGAGCAAAGTATTCCAAGCCCTGAAAGCAAATAACCTCCAGCCCAGATTGATGTATCCTGCAAGACTGTCACTAGAAATTAATGGAGAAACAAGATGCTTCCATGACAAAGAGAAACTGGGGGAGTTTGTGACCACTAATCCAACCCTACAGAGAATACTGAGGGTTGTTCTAAAGAGAGAGAGAGAAAAAAAGCAGGATTTTAGGAACAGTGGCAGAAAGACCTCAATGAGTGAGGCAGGCAGTAGAATGAAGGAGAAAACTAGACAAACAAAGGCAGAAAAATAGCATTGCAGAAATGAGGCAGAGAAGGATGGCTAGAATCTCTAACATAGATGGCCTTGATACACTATATTGTTAATAGTGCACCAGGATTTAAAACCCTCATTACTCACACTACTCTGCTTAGATGTATTATATTCTGTTCCAGTCATTCTACCTGTACTAGATTTGAGGGCACAGACAGTAATCCCGAAAATAACAGGATATAGTATGGCAATCATCCTTAATTTCCTATTAACTTAATCTAAGCTCTGTAAAACCTACACTGTTTTACCATGACGG
The DNA here is from genome assembly GCA_004027455.1 of Hydrochoerus hydrochaeris. Classification (NCBI taxonomy): domain Eukaryota; kingdom Metazoa; phylum Chordata; class Mammalia; order Rodentia; family Hydrochaeridae; genus Hydrochoerus; species Hydrochoerus hydrochaeris. The sequence continues at coordinate 25,452 of PVLA01012427.1, read as the reverse complement.
ATCGTAATGGAATCTGGTTTGTAAGATCACTGTTTTGTATTGATAGATTTTATTCAAAACTGTTATGATTGATAGTATCAAGTCTGAGAGTATAGGCAACTGCACTGAAGATGACAAGATCCACTAGAATATCCACTCTGGTTTGATTATTACCTGCCTTTGAAGTTTTATGCTGTCTACAATGTTTTATTTTTACTAATATTGTTATGTACTGCTATATTCAATTATACTGCTATATTCATTTATGCCTGATGATACAGACAATTCTATTGAAGATAATAAGAAACAACACAGTAATCATTGTAGATCATCTTGTACTGTGGTTTTATAAGACTTTTTGGTTTCATGTTTTTATAGGAATTTGTTTTGTTTTGTCTTACTATGTTTTGTTTTCCTCTCTAATAAAATGATAGAAATACATGTAGAGATTCATGCATCCATAGCTGTTTACACTCTCACTGTTGGCCTATCTACTTTGTATGATTTAATTTTGTAACTTGAATGACTATTTCTAAGAAGACAATATGTAATTTATCAACTAGCAATTTCTTATTGTTTAATTTTTTTTTGGAATTCTGTACTATCTCTACCCTTTACATGCTTTTGTTTCTCTTTAAATAAAAAAAATAAAAAGAAAGAAAGAAGCTTATAGCTATGAATGTACACATTAAAGCAATAGAGTGACTCCCCCCCCAAAAAAAAAACTATTAAAGAGGATAGAATAGTTACACAATCCTGTGAATGCATCAAGTGCTCAGAATGGTTAACAGAAGATTTTATGTAATGTGGATTTTATCTTAATTTAAAAGAAAAAAACTTCCCAAAATGCTGCACCATCTTTTCAGAATTCTCTATTTATTTTCTAAAAAGAGATTATGCTTTGATTACAAGCATTTAACACATAAGAACTTGTTCATGAAAGCTATGCCTAATGTGAGTTGCACAATTTGTGAAGGGAAATATACTTTTTCTTAAAAAATATCTTGGACAAGATTTGAAAATTAAACAGAAGCTGTGTGTGTGTGTGTGTGTGTGCATGTAGCATTCCTTTTTCTATCATTGTAGAATGGCCAAATACAATAAACATGTCACTTAAAATAAAGTATACTGTATATTCTGTTTTATATTAGTAAAATATTGGCTGAAATTCTCTGAAGATTATTTCATTTCTTCACTTGATCCATATCTGAAGGAGCAGAAAGAAAAATTAGGCAAAGAAGATGAACATGAGAAAGAGCATGATGTATTGTACTATTTTCTACAAAAGTTTTTAGAGTATGAGGCAATAAGATAGAGTGAATAAATATATACATTTGAATCAGATTACATGAATATTAAAGTCATCTTTGCCTCTTACTGTCAGTGTGAGGTTAAGTTGCCAACCCTTTTGTATCTCAGTTTACTTACCTGTAAAATGGCAATAATGGTGATTACCTTTACAACAGGGGACAAATATCTATCAAAAACTTCTCTCTTTTTTGTTTCTCTCTACCAAATTTACAGTCCCTTCCCACACAGTGTGGTGTTTTAGTGAAAGATGAATGTCCTAGCAAGGCATTATCTCTCAATTTCTCTTATATTCAAGTGGAATATTATGATTCTCACTAAGAGAACAAAAGTTAAATCGATGTGTATTATTTAGTGTTCATGGTTAAGCTGCTGCAATTTGGGGAGTCATTTGGTGCAACACTAAGCCTTATCCTAAAATCATACCACAGGTTTATAAGATTTATGTGAATTATAATATGTAAGTGCTCATAAGTGAGTTTGTCATATCTGAAGTGTTTGATAGATTTTAGCTGATATTCTTCTTATTGTGGCCAAATGTGTATACCATAGTTATACTATGCTTTATATAGGGATGTACACCCTAAACTTTCTGCTGTCACAGGTGTGGCTTTGGGAAGGAACTTGGATTGTAGGGGCATTATAACTGATCTGTGCTAGGAGGTTAGTGCTTGGTTGGAAGAGGTGGGTCACTGCAGGCTTGATTTGTAGGGTAGGTCTCCATTGTGGACTCTTCACAGCCCTCTCTGTTCTGCACTACCATGAGATGAGCACATCTCTGGCATTGCATCATTTCATATTCCCACCAGTAATGTCCAAGTGTTTCATTTTTATCCTACATCTTTACCAACATTTGTTATTTATGTTTTTGTTTGTTTGTAGAGATGTTAAGTGGCTCTGGAACAGTATTTCACTGTGAGTGTGTTTTCATTTTCTTGGTCACTAATGATGTTGCAGATTTTTTCATGTGCTGTCTAGCTACTTACATATCTTCTTTGAAAAAATGTCTAGGAAGAACCTGGGAAGATGGCGGATCAATAGGTAGCAAGGTGGAGAGCCTCTCTGAGAGCAACAGCTCAGATGCTAGAATTTAACTCCATGGAGAAGATCAGATGAAGGCAGAGGGAGTCTCATGACCCAGGAAGAAACTAAGGAAAAAGAAAAAAAAATAAAGAAAGAAAGTAAAGAAAAACATGAATGGAAGGCTGGACACAGACGCACTCTCACCAGAGCTGGTCCCATGCTGTATTGGGCATCTTGGAGTCAGACAACTGGTGGTTACACTGAAGTCCCGGTCGCACTGAAATCTGTGATTGGTGAGCCCAAGGCCCTTGGCAGGAAGACATGCCACAAAGAATAACAGAACTGTTCTGGAGAGCTGCACTAACCCATGGTGAGTGTTCAGAATTTGGCCTTCTCACAGGAGGGGTGACCAGCTGGATGACATATTGGAGTTGGACAGGACGGGTCTGAACCCAGAACTGCAGTGGCTTCAGTGCGCTGCTCCTGGACCAAAGTGGACTGGTGGGATCAGTTTGGGCTGGGTCATGCCCCTGCTCAGGACCCCAATAGCAAAGGTTGAAATTGTCCCAAACCAATGATGTCCACATGGTACAGACTAACATGGTGAAGGCACTCTCTGGTTGACTGGCTCAGAGGAGAGGGACAAGCCTATACTACCCCTGCATGTACCTCGCTGATCAATAGCAAACTGGAGAGGGCAGCAATCCCCTACCAGCATGCTTCAGAAAAACCTTAAGCAATATGCAAAGGGCCTGAGACCTCCACTATACACCTGTCTAAAAGAAACCAGAAACACGACCAGAGAAAGAAACAAGAAAAAGCCTCCAGCTGCCAACTCAGGGAATATAAGTCCAGGAGAGGTAAATACAGAAAAGAGTAAAGGTAGCAAACATGCAATATTGGACATGGCATCAGCTGACATAAAGAAATATCTTTGTGACATTGTAGAAGAACTCAAAACTGAAATACTAATACAAGTAAATACTAATACAAGTAAAGATATAAAAAGATTAATAAAAGAAATGCTAAGCACATCTCAAGAAGACACAGAAGGAAGAATGGAGGAACACAGAAAAAGGAGAGAAACCTTCAATGAAGAATACAAAAAAATATCTAGAATACATGAAACAGATTCAAAGAGATTACCAGGAAATTAAAAACTCCATTGAAAGCTGGCAAAATTGCTTGACAGAGACTAAAGTTAGACTTTCAGAACTTGAAGATAGGTTTGCAGTGTGTGATCAAAAAAGGAAAGATCTATTAAAAATAACAAGGAAACAGACAGTAACAATACAAAGGCTAGAAGATGACAAGAGAATCCATATCTTAAGAATAAAAAATGTGAGTGAAGAATCAGGGATAAACACAAATGAAATACAAAGGCTATTCACAGAAATAATTAAGGAAAACTTCCCAAACATAGGAAAAGGAAATGATATTCAGATGTATGAGGCATACAGAAATCCAGACAGCTACAACCAAAACAGATCTATACCCATACATATAATAATCAAGATCCAAGAAATTCATCACAAGAACAAAATATTAAAAGCTGTCAGAGAAAAGAAACAGATCACCTATAAAGGAAAACCCATCAAAATCATGACAGACTTCTTGACACAAACCATCAAATCAAGAAGAGCTTGGATGAAGTATTCCAAGCCCTGAAAGAAAATAACTTCCAACCCAGATTGACATACCCTGCAAAACTGTCCCTCAAAAATAATGGAGAAACAAGATGCTTCCATGACAAAGAGGAATTGGGGGAGTTCATGACCACCAATCCAACCCTACAAAAAAATACTGAAAGACATTCTCGAGAAAGAGAAAAAAAATTACCAGGATTCCAGAAATAGTAGCCTCAGTGAATGGGGCAGACAGTGGAATGAAGGAGAAAAGTAAACAACCAACAGTCGAAAAACAGCATAGCAGAGATGAGGCAGAGAAGATTGGTTGTAATCTCTAACACAGATGGCCTTGATTAACAAAAAGAAACAGAGGCAGAGTAGATCAAGAGATAAGGTCCATTGATATGCTCTGTATAGAAAATATAATCAACCTGAAAGAGGGTTTATGAACCGAAAGTCAAAGATGAGAAAACAATGCTCTATGTGACAGGGAACCAGAGAGAAATAGGGGCAGCTCATCCAGCAGCTGCAGATGGGTTGGAAAGACAGGATAGTTTTGTGCAGTAGAGAACTACTCAGCTATATGGGAGGAAAACCTTGAGGCTTTTGTAGGTAAAGAAATAGAATGCAAGATCAAGCTCAGGGGTAAAAAGGTTCAGAATTACTTAGGTAGATAGCAGGTTGCCCTCCCAATCTAAAAACTAAAGGAGTTAGTGGGACCCAAAATGTACAAACACCCTGTGAAAGTGAAAGGGGAGGAATTGTCTAAAAAAGGAAGGCAGAGGACATGTCAATTTAAAATCCACATGATTCTCATTGCTCTGTTTAGTTTGATTTCATTCTGTTTCAGTCTGTCTATTTGTGCTATTCCAAAAATAGCAGGATATATTACAGTAACTTTCCTTAATTTCCTATTGACTTAATATGAAGCCCTCTATTACTTGCCCTCTCTTGCTATGACTGATCTTATTTGAATCTGGTTTGTTAGATTGCTATTTTGTCTTGACTGTTTCACAAGGATACCCATGCTATTTTGATTATTAACTGCTTTTGAAATCCTATAATGTCCCAATGTTTTGTTTTTATTAATATTGTTATGTACTGCTATGTTCAATTATACTATGCCTGATGATATAGACAATTCTATTGAACATAGCAAGAGATATCATAGTAACTATTGTAGATCACCTAGTATTATGGTTTTTATGTCTTTTTCATTTCTTGTTTTTTCTAGGAATTTGTTTTGCTTTGTCTTTTTTTGATTTTTTCCCTCTAATACAGAAAGACTCATGCATGCGTAGTACTTGTAAACAGTTTAGGACAATTGATTATATAATGCACGATGAAATGAACAGATACTTTGAAGAAAAAGAGACATTAAGGTACCCAGTGCTGATTCCATAGCATCATGATGCAAAATCCAGAAATACTATTATTCTTTGTTCAGAGTGATTTTAGTCTGTTTTGTTTTGTTTAATTTCAGCATACATGAAGGTATGGACAGCTATTTTGAAGAGAATGAGAGACATTATGGCAGCTATTGTTGACTTCCCTATTGTCTGGTCTTAAAGACCTAAAATGCCTTCACCATCCTATTCTGATCAGCTTTATACTATTCTGTTTTGTATGAATTCACTGTGTGTGAAGATATGGACAACTATTTTGAAGAAAACAAGAGACAATATGATAGACAGTGAAGATCTCCAGTGGTCTTGCTTTGAATTCTGTGGCTCATACTGTTTTCTTATGATCTGTTTTACTATGTTTTGTTATGTTTAATTTTACCCTCTTTAAAATAAAAAAGAAAACATGTCTAGTTCTACCCCTTGATCCATTTTTAATTGGGCTTTGACTTTTTGTGTTTCTTATCACATATATGATTTGCATATGTTGTACTTCTTATTTGTAAGATATCTGTATAATTTCTTTCTTTCTTTCTCTTTCTTTCTTTCTTTCTTTCTTTCTTTCTCTTTCTTTCTTTCTTTCTTTCTTTCTTTTCTTTCTCTTTCTTTCTTTCTTTCTTTCTTTCTTTCTTTCTCTCTCTCTCTCTCTTTCTTTCTTTCTTTCTTTCTTTCTATCTTTCTTTCTTTCTTTTTTCTTTCTGTCTTTCTCTTCCTGTGATGCTGGGCATTAAAATGAGGGGCACACTAATGCTAAGCTGTATTCCTACCCATTTATATTTTTATTTTAAACTTGAGATAGAGTTGGACTATAATTTTAAATCCTCCTTCCTCAACCCCTCAAGCATTAGAATTAGAGGCATATGTCCCATTGCCTGGCACTTTTTTCTTAATGATATCCTTTGATATGCCAAATTTTTTTATCAAATACAATTTATTTGATTTCTTTTTTCTATTGTTGGTTCAGCTTTTGATGACATATCTAAGAATCTATCACCTACAAAATTGAATTTCATGACAACTCACCTTTATGTTTCCAAGAATTTTATCAGTTGAGCTTTTATTGTTAGATATTTTCATCCTGAGTTAATTTTTGTTTATACTATAGGACAGAGTTCCAGCTTCATCTATGTGTGTATAGAAATCTAGTTGTTCCAGCCCAATAAAACCATATTTATCATGTGTTTTGGAAAATGGCAAAGTTAAAAGTGACTTGGTTAAATTTCTTAATGATCTGAAATTTGTATATTATTTTTCTATGTACAATTTAGGGAAGCTTTTTTATTGGCACTGTGACAGTAAGACTAAAAGACAATATGGAAGAGAAAGAGGTAAGATTGTCTATTACCTTGAATACAGTTGCAAAGGTAGGTTTAATTTTTATCTCTGGGGCAAAATACCTGGGAAAATCAACTTAAAGGAGGAATGGTTTATTTCAACGCACAGTATCTGAGATTTCAGTCCCTGGTCACTTAGCTCTATTTCCTTTGCATCTGTGGTAAGAGGCAGTATATCATGGCAGGAACAGTGCAGAAGAGGAAAGTGCTCAACTCATGGTGTACAGGAAGCAAGAAAGAGAGAAAAAGGCCAGGGATCCATATCCTCTTCTAGGTGATATCCCTAAAGACCCAACTTTCATCTAGAACACTCTGCATCTTAAAGGTTCTACCACCTCCCAGTAGTTCCACATATTGGAGACCAAGCCTTCAACACATGGCCTTTAAGGAACATTTAAGATGCAAACCATAACTATAGTCCAGCCTTAGTATTTTGAATCTGAAATTTCTGCCTTTAGAGAACACGATATGTTCAGCTTTCATGTTTCAGGTTCACAACATGCTAGGAAACTTTCCAGGTAACTGTAAGAAAACCTCCAAGAGATTTTGAGGAGAGTGGGGCTTATCCAAAGGAGAGAAATGAGAGTACTAGGGATTGAGAGGAATGAAATATTTCTAATGAAGAGACTGGGAGAACTATAAAAAGTCAGGATTGTTTGAAACTCCCCAAATGGAAATGACTAATCAATACTGTTAGACCAATTCCTCAGTACTGAAGCGAGAGGGCAGTGTGACCGGTGTTAGCAGGTGTTAGCAGGGGAGCACGCCTTTGTGAAGGACTTTATGGTGGGATTAATGAACCTTTCAGAGGGTCATTGATCAGCACAGAGCACTAGACTAGCCTCAGCACCAGCATCGTGGAACCAGAGGAGTACTGGGAAAGGTAAAACTGCCATGAAGTGACGGACAGCCCCATACCCCTACCCTCACCCTCATTACTGGGGAGACACCTAATGTATTTCCTACAGATTCTTGGTTATCTCTGCTGAGGAAAAGACCCCCCATCCTTAAATACAACAAATATAATTCGCTATAATTCTTGAGATAGGTTATTTGAAATATGGTTTGATTTGTTTTAGAGCACAATGCAGGCAAGCAAATCCACAATGGCTATTTTATTATCCAGTCCTGGTCTCCCAAGTAGCTTTGTGATTGTGATAGAAAATGCCATCACTGCCTGCTGGAGCCTGTCTGAATCCTGTCAGCTCTTCTGACAGCCAGAAGCAGAGTTCTCATCTTTGCAGTTTCTAAAACCCTTTTTCTATTGAACTGCCCACCAAATTCCTATTTTTTCTGTGGATGAAAAATCTCTGAATTCTCAGCTTATTTGCAAAGCAGAGATGAATGAAAGATCCTGAGTTTAATTATTAGTGGAGCTCAGGTCATCAGCTCTGTCTACCACTGTGGCCTCTTTGAAATTCCCTAGATGGTCACAGATGGTCCCCATCCAGAATTCCTTCTAGTTAGGTTTATATCTCAGACACTGCTTTACTAAGACTTCTAATAGTATCAACATACTAGCAAATGTCCATGAAAAATATGAGTAAAGTTATTTACTTAAGCATACTAGTAAAACTCAGTGAAAGGTGTTTATATCTACAATCTATATATTTTATATTTTATTGTCTATGCCACAATGTCTTTCATGATGTCTCTGCATTACAACCTTTTTATTATTTCTATTTAGAATATAAAATACTTCTTATATTTATGCCATTTGTATTTTCAGTCCTCTTGTTAATTGTGTCTTTGGACAAGTACTTCACCTTTCAGGACTTTATTAATCTCTAACATAAACCATCTTATTAAGGTATTTTTGTAGTTATGACTTTGTAAGAGAAATCTGAAAATATTATGACATATGAGTAAGAAGTCTAGGAAATGTTATCATTAATTTCTTTCTAAGGAGTTGAATAGTGGAGTTTAGTTTAAACCCATAACTTTATAATCACTGTAGACATTCCTCTGGCCAGTCAATAGAGCTCAGGTAGTTCTAGAGCACTTTCCTGAAAGTACATTGAATATTTAAATTCATTTTCACTATGAGCTTATGAAACCTAGAGCACAAGCACTTTTGTCTGCCTAAGCCATCATTTCATTTTCATTGCTCAGCACTGCATGTGGTCAGAGTAAGTATCTGATAAATATTTGTTAAATGGATCACAACTTCTATTTAAAGCCTTATTTATTTCATCCCTAGTCTGCAGGAATTCAGAAGTTTTAGGGTATACATACACTGAGAGAAAGATAGGTGCCAACTGCTCCAGAGGAGTGAAATATGCAAAGTTTATTTTACATTAAAGCCATCTACGTTATGATTTATAGTCCTTCCCTTACTATTTTGAAATCAGTGGTTTTCACTGTCTTAAAACTACATTGAAAACTGATAGGTACAATACTTTTAACTATATGGTGCTATCGTCTGTACAAAATGAGCAAGTATGTTCAGACAGATGCTACTACTCTTGTAGTTAAAAACAGGATGAAGGTTTCCAAAGGTTTTTTAAGATAGTATATTTACTACACAATTAATGAAAAGATGCTCAAAATTATTAACCAGGAAATTAAGTTTAAAAATAATGAGATGATCAAAATGTATCAGGATAAAACCATTTTAATATTTGACAATAAAAGAATTGCCAGGATATAAAGTAATGGATCTCTTTTCTTATCTACTGGGTATATAAATTAGAGATATACTTTTGGAAACAGTTTGTGGTCTTTATTAATGGAAATTTGGACTATTCATAGATTCTTCTTATTCTTCCACTAGGACACATGTTCCCCTTGAAATTAAGTGTGGCTATGTGACTTGTGACATTTCCAGGTGGGAGACTGTGAGAGCTGATGAATGATTGGCCAGATGTTTCTCCTTTCCAGTGTGGACTTGTGGCTCTGCCTGAGGGAGGATGATGTGAAGGACTCTCCCTACCTGACTATCTAAGTTGAAAACTGTAATATTACTGTATTAACACCTTTTCTGTTGTTAACGCTGTCATGCTGCAGACCAGGTAAGAAATAAGGAAAGGCAGTCTATTTTTGGTCCTAGGTTTGGCCCAAGGTCAAGAGAACCAATCTGGCCATTGCCTTGCCAATAGCGTCCCTGTCAGTGGAGGATATCGCATGGCAAGACCCAGAGAGTATGCTTATGTGTGTCCCGGTGTCTCCTTCGTCTTATAAAGCCCCCAGTTTCTAGTCATGGGGACTTCACTCTTTTGCCCTTATCTAATCTTTCTAATCTCTCACAGATTCTCCCTTTGAGAACTATAGTCTGATTAAGTTTCATTCTTTTAACACCTCACAATAGGAATTAAATTTCATCACATGAACCTATGGGGACACATCCAAACCATATCTGTATCATGGCAACAAGCAACAATAAACCTGGATGCATTACCTGACAAGATTTTGTGTGTTACGGTAGCTCATTCTCATTGCTACAGCCTTATTGTTGAGTTGAACGTTCTCATATTTGTTACCTAGAAATTCCATTAGTTGACACTTGCTCTGTTGCCAATGTGGACAAGAAATCATGTAGAATATATGTAGTAAGAACATTGTAATAATATCCAAAGAAAAAAGATATAATATTAATAGCCTATTAAAGAATAAAATGTATTTTAGCAGTGGTCTATAGAGTAGAAAAAATGTAATGAAACATAACCAAATGCAGCAACAAAGATGAGTCACAAAATATCTTGTTGAGTGTAAGCAACAAGTCAGAATAGATCAAATAGCATGGATAAAATCAAACGGAAAGTGGTAGGAACATATATTGTATAAAAATTCACGTTTAGGTTGTAAAAATATGAGGAAAACATAGGAAATGCTTACTACAGAATTCATAATCATGTTTCTAGATAGTGGCAAAAGAAATATACTCCAGGAGGGTCAACAGAAGGCTTTTAAAAGGTAATGTTCTATTGCTTAACCTGGGTGGGGGCTATCTGTGCTTGCACTTATTGTACTATAACTTCTCCTGGTAACTTTGAAATACTTGTTTCAGTCTGTTTTTATTTCACAGAAAAATTATTTTTTAAAGTCCTCAGTAAACATTCCTGTTACACTATAAACCAATACATAGTTTGAACCATACTTTGAAAAGTGTCCTATGTACTCCTTAAAATCAGATTTTGTTGTTTAAGAAGAAAGAGAAATATTGATGATACCCTACTTTGGTTTTTTGGTAAGAACTTGGGAACTTATTTATTAGATCTTGCCCCACTTTTAGGTTTACAGGATAGTTACAATAATGTCAATTTATTTGAAGATTACTATTTATAAAACACCATACATCTTCACCAGTACCACAGTCTGCATTAAGATATATGATCATTGAAAATCATATATTAAATATGTGCTTAGCTTCTGACTAGTAAGGTTTCTGAGTGAATGATGGGAGTACTGGCAATCTGAATCATCACTGGCTTGGTTGTGTGATAGCATGAAACATTTAGCTTACTGAATGCAATAAAAATGATAGCAAGTAGTTTTTTTTTTAATCTGAAATTTCAGCTACAATACAAAATATGGAAACATTTAAAAGTGCTTTATATGACAAAACCAGCCTAGGGCATACAATCCATAGGAAGAGTGTTTTGAACAGAGTCCCACAATGCAGCCTTCTTAGGACATTAGCCCTGAGTGTCAAAAAGCCATGCGGCTGGCTTTCTGTCTTCACTTTTGAAGATGACAGCTGACTCTCCATACATTAGGTTTTCAAAGGGTCATGAAAAATGGTGTCACTGCCAACCGAACAGCTAATTTATCTGTTTTCCATTTTCAAAAATGTGAACAAGGTATAGTAGAGAGATTTCTTCAAAGTTAGTCATTAAAGAGAGCAGCTGAACTCAGAATGAAACAAGAGTGAGAACTGGCTCCAAGGTGAGTGACCAGAGGTTACAGCATCTGAGTCATACAATAATGTCAGGTAGGGTCTGAGTAAGGAGTGATGTCTATGAGCTATAATCCTATGGATGGAAGCACTCTATTAGCAGTATCTAGGAAGTGGTCTTATTTTAATATCAAATAAATTTACTTGTGATTTCTGTCAAAGTCACATGTACAGGTATAAGTTGATGTCTCTGTGAAGAGATGTGGTAGCTGGTGGCACTGGTGAGGTGCCAGCCCTTGGGAGACAGAGGCAAGGGGATTGTTGCTAGTTTGAGGACAGCCTGAACTACATAGTGAGTAGCAGCTAAAAAACATTCCCGGAAGTATATTAAGACTAGCCTGAGCAGAAAGCTACAGTTTTAATACTTATCATAAAGCAAGTCTACACTGTAGCTACTTGTTTCAGCTTTGTTAACATAAATGTTTAGGGGTTCACACTAAGAACATCATATTTATTTTTCAAACTGTGATTCCTTAGGAGTGGGAAGTTGAAGAGTCTACCAGACCTGTGTAATTCCCAACTTCTGTATCACACAGAATTAAATTTACAGGCCAAGAGACTGCTGTAGCTGTAACTTGCTGGACCAAAATGAAATTCACCAATTATATAAAAACTATCCTGTTTACTAACTGCGCTACAAAACTTTTTATTCTACGTACTACCTCCTAGAACTCAGCATGCATGCTGAGAAGCACAGGACAGATGAAAGAATTCTAGAGAAGGGAATCAAGGCACTCACAGGGTTGGCAGCCATGGAAGTTTGTCATAGTAGTAGTAGCTAGTCTAAAATATGAGACCTGATGGAAGCTGCTTCCTGGTCCCCTCACACATACTATACATGGTCCCCAGTGTATGGTGGTTCAGCTAACTCTTTATCTTCTTTCCAAAGGTGAAAAAAAATTATGCATTCAGGAGAAACTGTCCTTTAGATTTTGTTAGGGAGTGTGACACACTCTGTCTCAATGCCAGGCAGCAGCAGTGGACGATAAGTCTTATCTTTCCATCAGTCACATGATGGCAAGGGTAACCAACCAACACTTAACACTATACAATAATAATGCAGGGTAGATTAGGTGTATTAAATGCAGTTTTACTTAAGATATTTTCTACTTATGATGGGTTCATCTAAATGATTGAATACCACACAAGTGGTACCACGTCACTGCTAAGATTTTGTTATAAAATGCACTATGGTTATGTCTTGGTGTCTCTGTCATATCCCTCACAGTGGGAAAATCAGGGGGTGTGGCATGAAGACCCTTGGACAGCCAATGGAGAGATCTCTCTGTGTACCTAATCCTGTCTGCCAACACACAGAATCAACTCATAAGTTGCCTTCCCTCAGTAGAGGCCTTGACTGAGAACTGTCTGATTAAACTGCTGTTGGATTTTTGTTCCAAAAAAAAAAAAAATGACTGTGAGATAATACATTTGGTGAGTGTTGGAGTAAAGTACTATACAACAAAGAATAACAGTGCTTCCATTTCAGGTATTTCAATTCAGTTGAGCCCCAGATGATTGTTTCCTGAGCTGATGTGTAGAAAAGAGGCTGAGGGAAGCAAGCTCAGTCTGGGAACTAGCACTATGAACAGGCTACTGCCAGAATGGGAACAGCCAGACCCAAGCCTCTCTCCATAAGTCAGCACCATTTGTGGACCAGGGAGAGAGAGAACAAGACCACACCAGGAAACAAGTCCAGTTTGGAAACCAGTGCCATGTGCGGGCCACTGCCAAACTGGGAAGAGCCAGACCCCAGGCCCTTTTAGTGTGTGTACTGGCAAACAAGAAGTACTAATCCCCCTACCCCCAAGCAACTGGCTTATCCAGAGAAAAACAGGCTGTGATGATAGCTATGGAGGTGAAATGCAATTGGATACCTGTGGTGCTTTGGTGTTTTCACTGACATTGCAGGTCTAAGGCCAGTGGTCTGATCACAGGCTCAGAGGAAAACAGTACATGGTGTAGCATCTAGAGGGATCTCCTTCTGAGGGTTGTAGCCATTGTTGATTCCCTGTGGTCTTGTTTTGAAGTCCTGTATCATTTCCATTGTTTTATTGGGTTGGGTTTTGTTCTCTTTTGTTTTGTTTATGTTAAATCCGATAGCATGAGCAGCTATTTCAAAGAGCAAGATATGCCATGGTAGCAATTTTGCATTTATTATTGACTTATTTTGAAGTGTTTTATCACATTCACTATCTTGTTTTTATTGTTTCTATCCTATTCTGTTCTGTTTGACTTTTATTATGTCTGAAGTTATCTGTAGCTATTTTGAAGACATCAAAAAGCATTATGGTAACTATTGTTGATTTTGTAATGTTTTGAAGTCCTGTATCACTTACACTGGTTTGTTTTGAATGATTTTATCCTGTTTTATCCTCTTTAAAATAAAGTTTTTAAAAAAGAGGCTGAGACCAGGTAACTTACACAATCATTAAAGATAAGCCAGGTGTTATTTTAGATCAAGGTTTGGGATTATTTGTTTCATTGTGTAATAGACAGCTAAATTACATAGAATATTATAGGCTGTCAGACAGTGCTGGACCCTTGAAGGATCCAGCTCAGAAGACCAGGTATCTTGCAACTTTGGAGGAGACAGACACCTCTTGCCATGCGCCAGATCTGAAGACAAAAGATAAAACAAATGCACCCACACCCTAAAGATACACCTCAGGGATTGATATTCTAAGTAGGTATCACCTTGATACCTTGATCACCTTGAGGAAACCAAGAGAAGCCACTAATCCAGCCCCTTATAGGGAAAGGCCTTGTTCCTGCTTGCTATGTGACTCAATTCCCTATGGGATCCCAATGTAATCAATTTTACCTGAGCAATTATAATCTTATTGGTAGACCATGGTTCTACCCCATCTCATGCCCACCTTGCAACTTCCCATTTTTCCCCACCTTGAACCTTCTTCACCTCATGGTTTTGCTTTACAAAAGTCCCTAGAAAAGACAGAGTCTTTGGCAACCCCCTCAGGACCCCTTCTGTCTCTCTCTCAGACAGAAGCTTTCTTTCTCTCAATAAATGTATCCTGCTTCCAACCTCCATTGTTCCTAAAATTCATTTGTCAATTTTAGAGAATACAACTGGTACCAGACTTCTAGCAGGCTGGGAATTTCTTTCCCCCATATCACTAGCACTATATAACCAAAAGGGAACTTGATAACTAGAAGTGGAATATTGCTATGTCAAATGTCCAAAACACTGGACACTGACTTTCCAAGTATCTAGGGACATAGCAAGAAGATGCTTGAATCAGAGAATCTAGAGAAGGGATCACAAAGGTCTCCCCTGGACCACAGAGTGTCTGAGAATACTAGGCACATGTCTCCTAAAGTCTTTTGGCTAGACAAATGGGATTTTAGGATTTTAAAATATTGTCTTTTTAACAGATTAATTCTAATTAAGGTCAAAAAGGCCAAAGAGGAAAGGACTGCACCTTGGAAAGCCATCAATGGAGGTGCAAGATTCCAAGAAAATTATTTTCTGGTGCCAGCAAAGGGTGACTCTATTGGGAACCACAATCCATGGCTAATTCTACATAATTCCCTAGGAATAAATAGGGGCTTGGGATTACCAGTATTGCCCTTTTGAAATTTCTCATTGATTCTTTGGGGAAGGGTCATCCTTTCCCACCCACTAAGACTAAACTAAAACCACTAAGATTAAAACACACTTCAGGAAAGAGCCTTCTTGGCATAAAATCATCTCTGTTCTCTTGAGTCATTACAAGACTATCCATTGCCTGCTGGGTCATTGACCTCTGAATCTTCTGATGACCTTGAATCTTCAGCTAATCACTCCTATCACTGTGTACATCCCATAAATAGTGGCTGGCTGGGAGTGTCTTTGTCTCTGCCCATCCTGAGGCATTGACCTTCCAGCCTCCTTCATGTATTACTAAATTCGTCTCCGTTTTTCATTTCATCCTTTCCCTGTACCCTTCATACAGGCAGTTGGGGATGTTGGCCAGATCCCTGAAACTTGGTGCCAGAACAGGCACATTCTAAGTAGGCCTGAGAGGTAAAAAATGAAAAGAAGAGGACAGGAGGCGAGGACTCCTTGGGGTAAATGTGGAGACATACAAATAGAAAGTTGGAGGTAAAGCACTTGGTGCTGTAGAAAGTTTTCTGTAGCTGAGAAAATAGGGCAGAAGCAATCTAAAGAGCAACAAAATTATAGTCAACTCTTGAACAAACTGCTTAAACAAGCGAGAACTTGTTAGTACTGGCACGTTAACTAAAATTATGGGTGAAATTATTAAATTCAATCCTTGGTTTCTGTAGGCAGGAATCTTAGATTTAGAAGACTGGGAGAGGATCAGTGCAAGTTTAAAATGAGCTCATGGCAGGGGTGAAAAAGTGTCATCAAAACTTTTCTCCTTTTGGTTATTTGTAAGATCTGTTTTAGGACCCATAAATCCCACACCATCTAAAGCGCCAGTGCTAGAGCAATAAGGGAAGATGACGACAGAAAAGAAAAAGCAGATGGAGAGCAAAGCCAAAAATCGCAGCATGATCCTGTATTATTTTTCAGTGCTGTAGCTTGTGATAATAAGAAAGATAGAAAATACATCTAATGAAGTTGTGTATTTGTCAAAGGAGGTTTCTAGACAGAATATTGTGTTAACTTTAAGTTTTGAGCAGAACCCAGAGGAGGGCATCAGCAAACATGTTCTGTAACAGATCAAAAAGTCAGTATTTCAGGACTTTTCAAATGTATGGTGATCCTAGAAACTATTAAACTCTGCACTTGTATTACAAATGTAGTCTTAGATGATACATAAATAAATAGGAGAGTAGACAGTGCGCCAATAAAACTTTATTGACAGAAGACATGAATTGACAAAAACCCATGACAGCTGCATTTCATAGGGAGCCATAGTCTAGTCAACCTCTGACCTAGAAAAAACACAGAAATCAGGGTGTGCTGAGTTGGAAGAAATATTATTTTATGCAACCTTCTCAGTACATAAAAGGTACTCAAAGTCAAGGAAAAACTGGACTCAAAGATCAAACTTTTAGAGTGTTCCCAGAAAAACAGCCTCACGTGAAAGTAAAGATCAGTTGAAATGTGCAGTTGAAAGACCTTTTATTCAACCTTGAGAAAAATAAGGATTCAGTCTCTCAGGGAGAGAACAGAGATTTTATAAGGATCTTAAGGGCTTGTCTTGTTAATCATGTCACCTGGACAACAAAGTTACTATGACTGTTACAGGAATACCTCTTAAACCCTTTGCCCAGAAAAATGGGGTTTTAGGAATTAAAAATTATTGCTCACAATACTTGAATTCTAGGGCTTAGATAGAAAGGAGGGCATATTAAAGAATCTGTTTTAAAACAATGGCATTTTAGGAAAACCAGTATTTAAAATGAACTTTTAACTCAAACTAAAACAAAGAAACAAGTGGTCCAACATGAAAGGTGATCTCTTATATTATTAATCTTCTATGAGTGTGACACAGGTTGAAAGAATGGTCTGCAAATACACCTCACTTCTTATGGGAAAGATGACTCAAATGACAGAGGCATGGAAAACTGCTCTTAGGGAACAGAATGAACCTCAGTGAAAGGATATCGTTTGGACACTGAGACAGAGGAAATTGTGAAATGCCTTAATGGATTTCAGAATTGCTCTGGACCAGGAAACTGCTATGTAGGTGGGTCTTTTCATTCCTTGTCTTTTTTCTTTTCTTTCTTCTTTTCTTTTCTTTTTCCTTACTTCCTTCCCCCTCCCTCCATCCCTCCCTTTCTTTCTTTTGTTCCTCCTTGAAAAATTAAATTGGTGAATGCTGTCTCACTTAGCTACATCTCTAGCTGTTTTATTTGTTTATCTTCCTTTTTTATTTTTTTAAAACGAGCAAAACAAAAAAAGGAGAGAAATGATACAGAATTTCAAAAAAATAGGAAATTAACACTAGTTAATATATTGCATATGGTTGTCTTAGAAGTTATTGTTTGGTTACAAAATCTAAACATGAAATTGATCAGTCAAACAGTGACAGTACTACCTTTTTTTAAAATTAAGTAACAGAGATTAGTAGTGTAGTTATCTATCTGATATATGTATACACACATATATTCATATGTATTTATCAACATATATATAATCTTCTCCTTTCTTCCTTTTTTCCTTTCCCCTATCCTAATTGTTGTGTCCTTTTGAGCACTTTCCATTTCATTATTACAATATCTATTGTATATTTAGAATCTTATTACTCTTTCAGATTTTTACTTTTTATTATTTTTATACTAGGGAGACAATATGATATTTATAAATGTGAGTTTAATTTATTTCACTGATGAATATGGGAATATGTTCAAGTTGCCTCCATTTACCTATAAAAGCCTCAAGATTATCCTTTTTATATCTGGGTAATATTCCACTGCAGAAAAATATCACATCTATTTTATCCACTCTGTGGTTGATGGACATTTTAGTTGTTTCCAAGATTTAGCTCTTATAAGTTGTGCTGCTGTAAAAAAATGGGTGTGCATATATCACTGTAGCATGACATTTTCAAATTTTCTGAGAAAATACCAAGAAGGGGAATAGCTGGATCAAATGGGACTTACAACCTAGTTTTTTTGAGAAACCTCCACACTGACTTCCACAGTGGCTGTACCTGTCTACACTCCCACCAACAGTGGAGAAGTGTTTCGTTTTCCCTACAGTCCCACTAACGTTTGATATAAGTTGATTTCTTGATGACAGCTATTCTTTCTGGACTGAGATGGAATCTCAGTATTGTTTTGATTTGCATTTCTCAAATTACCAGTGGTGTTGAGCATGTCTTCATGTATTTGTTTGCCGTTTGTATCTCTTCATCAGTGATGTGCATGTTCCTCTCAGATGCCCATTTTTGGAGAGAGTCTTTGAATTTGGGAGGCCTGATGTTTTTCAATTCTTTGTATGTTCTAGATATAAGTCATTTGTCTGAGGGTCAGCAGGCTAAAATTCTTTCCTATTTAGTGGGCTTTCTTTTCACCCTGTTGGTGATTTATGTCTTCAAGATTTCTGCCTACCTTGTCTTCCAGTAGATTTAGTGTTTATGTTTAAATATTCAGATGTTTGATCCATTTTGATGTTAGTTTAGTGCATGGTGATAGGCATGGGTCTAGTTTCAGTCTTCGGCATGTAGAGAGCCAATTTTTCCAACACCATTTACTAAGGAAGCTATCTTTCTTCCAGTGAATGTGTTTAGCCCCTTTGTCAAAGATAAGTAGTTGTGTTTTCATCTTCTTCTTCTTCTTTTTTTTTTTTTTTTGTGCTGGGGATCGAACTCATGACTTTGTGCTTGCCAGGCAGGCGCTTATGCCACTAATCTAAATCCCTGGCACAGTATTTGCATCTTCTAATCTGTTCCATTGATCCTCAGATCTGTCTTTTTGCCAGTACCATACCAATTTTATCCCTGTAGCTTTGTCATATAATTTCAAGTCAGGGATTGTGATGCCTCCTGCATTGCCTTTGTTTCCCAGGATTGCTTTTGGTATTTTAGGTTTATTCTGTTTCCAAATGAATTTTAGGAGTGTTTTCTCTAGATCTGTAAGGTATGTTAATGGGATTTTGATTGGAATTGCATTAAATATGTATAACAGTTTTGTGAATATGGCCATTTTCATAACGTTTGTTCTTCCTAACCAAGAGCAAGGGGCATCCTGTTCAGTCTCCTTTTTTAGAGTAGTATAATTTTCAGCACATAGGTTTTTTATACTCTTTGTTAGATAGATTCCTAAATATTTCATTGTTTTGGATGCTATTGTCAAAAGTGTCATTTCCATAATTTCTATCTCAGTGAGTTTGTTGTTTGTGTACAGGAATGCTATTGATTTTTTAAAATTTTATTTAAAGAGAAAAAAAAGCAAAACAGAAAAAAGGGAAGAAACAATGCAGAATTTCAAAAAAAAGTAAACAGTAAGAAATCACTAGTTGATAAATTACATATTGTCTTCTTAGATACAAGTTACAAAATTAAAGCATACAAAGTGGACATTCAAACAGTGAGGCTGCAAACAGTTCTGTTCAATGATCCAATAATAACTCAGCAACATGGTTATCAATCCTACACATTTACACATACATGCAGTTATATCCTATAGAGCACTTTCTTTTCCTTCTATTGCTTTTTTAAGTCTATTATCTGTTTAGTTATGTTTCAACTTGCTCAGTTCCTTACTGATCTGTTTTGTTGTTATTTACTTTTTATATTTATTTATATATTTATTTACTTTTAAAGTAGTAAAATGCCATAGAACAAGACAGAGCCAAGCTAATTGACACAGTGTAGTGAAATCGGTACAGAACTTCACAGTAGGTTACCAGGATAACAGTAATAGATACCATATTATATCTCATTTTCTTCACAGTAGTTGTTCTTTCAATCAGGTATAGTAAAATCAAAGGAATTACAGAACATTATAGAACTTATCAAAATAGAATATTGAATAGAACAATACCATTAATCAGAACAAAGTAAAACAGTGATAAATATTTGCCTTCAAAGAGATGGTAGAAGGAAATTCCCCTTATTTGCTATATTGCATATACTCAACCTTGCAAGAGATGCTCAGATCTCTGGCTCCCATTTGCTAATGGGGTGGGGGGTGGATGTTTGAATCTCAGCCCGCGCACCAGTAGGCTCACAGATGCTTACCAGGGCAGTGAGCTGATTGCTTGGTTTTCCAGTGCCCTAAGTTCCAACATGATGCAGGTCTCAGGTGATGCTGACGGTTCTCACCCTGTGGCGGCTGCGGCTCGGTGGGCCACAGCCGCTTAATAGGGCGGTGAGCCGGTTAGTTGGTTTCCCAGCACCCTAAGTTCCAACATGACGCAAATCTCCGGAAATGCTGATGGTTCTCTGCTATTGATTTTTGAGTGTTGACTTTGTGTTCAGTTGCACTACTGAATTTGCTTATTAACTCTAGTAGTCTTTTGATAGAGTTTTAGCTCTTTTTTATTTTGAAATGAGGTTTCATTAGGTTGTCCAGGCAGAACTCAAACTTGCGATCCTCCTACCTCGTCCTCCCAGAGTACTGTGATTACAGGGATGTGCAGCTGATTGTTTCAACATACTGATTGTTTCATTCTTTTAGAGAGGAAATTACTATTGTGTCTGTCTTGTCCCTTTCCATATTATGTTGGATATATAAGAACAGATTATAACCTTATTAATATTATCTTTTAGTCCAAAGTTACCTTGAAGAGCTGTGAGTTCTCATCTGCAGCTATTCAGCTCTGATGACAAATGTCTCAGCTTTGAACTGATGTCATAATTGAATGGGAACTTGCTGGAGTATTTGGTTATGGTGAATATATTTTATGTGAACTGTTATAGCCATACACAGAATTTTAAGTGCTTCTTCAACTTCCTTCTGTTTCTGTATGTATATGCATTTTTTTCCTGAATTAAATGATAGAGCTTAGTTTCCCTTTCCACAAATATGTACTTCTCATTTGTTTTTGATAAATCTGATTAATTCTGAAGTTGATTAAATAGCTGTTTGGAGCTCTGCAAGCTCAAACCCTGTGAGGCTGTTGGTGTGGTCATAAGCTGTATCACCATCACTATTAGTGATATGCCATTAGCTGCTCAGGTATAGTTTTAGGGGAGGAATTTTGGATACAGCAAGGATGATTGAAGACAGCAGGAAACCATCAGATGTCAGCTCCCTTCCCATTCGTCTCACTCATGGAGATTTGACTCACCTGAGGTCAAACCATGTCTGAGGTCAGAAAAATGAGAGGGCAAAAATTTATGAACATTCTGTCCCGATATGGGACATGTATGCAGATTAACCAACTGTATCACAGCTCAAGTTCCTCTTCTTCATCATTCTGTTTCTTTCACCATTTTCTTTCAAGTTTTGATCCCAAATAAACATCATTACTCCAAATGTCTCAAAGCTTTCTGCTTGAGAATTCAGCCTAAAACTAGTGGTTTCTACTTTCTGCCCCTTGGAACCTTTAACTATGCTGTGAAACCCAAGCCTATCAAAAAGGATACATGGAGAACACTGGTCAGGGAAGGGCTGAGTCCCTTTTCAATCACCAGTAGCAACAGGAGACCATCTGCTTAAGCCATTTTGGACCTTCATTTAAACCCCTAGATGATCATGGCCCTTCCTTACTTCAATAACCAGAAGAACCATCCTGCTGAACCCAATCAGACCATAGAAATAGGAACAACAGTATGTAGTTATTCTGAAATACTAAGTTTTGGGTGATGTGTTCTGTAGCCACACTTACTTAAAATATTTCTCCAGCAATCTCTTTTGTAAGTGCTTCTCCAGCAAGGGCACACTTGTCTGGCAAGGTTCTCTTGCTCTTACCTCTTCTGTTTACACTTAACTGTTGACATCTTTGCCATCCTGCTACCCCTCTGTTGTTAAACATTTATTGTAAAACTCAATATTCCTTTGCCTTTTTGACACAAAAGAAAAATATCTCCCACAGTTTATAAAATACAATAAGCAGACATGATTTCTAAATTCCTAGCGCAAAACCTTAGACACTATTCTTTTTTGTTGATTCTTGAAGACCCATATTGTATCTCTGGAAAGAGGAACTTTGGCTTCCCTTTATAAATAAGGAGTGTTAGGACCTATCAGTCTCATTTACCTCTCATAAAAATAAGTGTTCCCTGTATCAAAAGTTCTTTTCCTTCAAGCAGGACAATGTCCTAAGGATTTGTTATCAGTTACCAGTAATAATAATCTCATGATAATCTCATGTTCCTTGAATGAACTTTCAGAAGTAAGGCCTTAAATAACAATAATTAATTTTTAATGGTAGCTTTTCTGGACACTTATTATATAGAAAAGCTTGGACTAGGATAACCTTTTAAACATTTTCAATCATAACTTTCCCCTAGTTTATTGTCTTATGTTTAGTGTCCCACAAGCTAACCTGAAGCTGCACTTCCAGTTGTTATTTTAAGTTGTGTAGGTATCAGTAATTTTGTAAATAAGTTATTATCTACAAAAATGAGAGAAAGATTATTATATTAATTCTAGTTAATGTTAAAAGTTTTGCAAACTTGAGTATTCTTGGTAATGTTTGACTCAGTTTTAAAAAAAATTAAGATTAGATATAACTTTTGTCATAGCTTACTCAGTTTATCTCATTATTACTGTGATCATTATTTTTAGTACATTCTTTTACTCAGAAAATTATACTTCTCTAGGTGATAAATTACAAGGTTATCTTGTTTCAAGTGGTTATACATAAAACATAAATACTATGCATAACTTTATCAGAAAGGAATGTAAAAATTATGTAAATACTTTAAAAGCTAGGGATTTTATTTGGCCATATAAGAAGATCAAAATGTTTTGGAGTAGATTAGAAATATTAAAAGTGGTTAATATGAGTTTTCAAAATAACCTAGATAGTTTTAGACTTAATTGGCTGAAAAACTTTCTCAATTTGAAATAAATTATATTCCATACATTGACTTTTACAATGTCTATGGAATATTTTCCAATTACTTGAAGAAGATAAATGAGGTTTGAAACCACAAGTAAATTAAAGGTTTGCTTAATCAGTAGTTACATAAATTAGGAGGAATGTCAGTTTTATATTAATATTTAATAATAAGTTGATTAAACTTTGATTGAAAGCCTGTTTGTTTACATATTATGTAAATTGATTTTGAAATAAGGTTTATAGATTTAGATGATGTTTACATTATGTCAGTTCCAAAGTTTACATAAGCCACATAAATTTTGGTTCACATGTAAATTATGACAAACCCCTTAATAAGTTTGAGTCTAGATAAAAATAGCAAACAGTAGAATTCATGGGTAGGATAGTTTTCAAAATTGAAATGTAACCCTTTCCCCCTACACTACTGTAATTCTTTTTTAATTTAAAGATAAAAGAAAGATGTCAGATTTCTGACAAAAAGAAACCATTGTGATGCTTGCCTGCTCTTTTATGAGAATAAGCTGGCCTACCCCAGAGTCACACCTTGATGGGTTTTTTCCTATGAAGCTTGTCCCTGTGAACTTTGTCATTCTGTCTTCTTTACCTTAAATAACAGCAAAGAACTGATGTCCAAAATACGCAAAATACTCTAACAACCCAACAACTAGAAAACAAAGAACCCATTAAAAACATGGGCAACAAATTTGGCTGTCTTACCAAACAATAAAAACAGATGACAGATCAGCACCTGAATGAAGTTCATTACTTCCTACTAAATGAAAACAAGAATGCAGTACCAGGCTGGGTATGGTGGTGCACGCCTGCAATCTTGACACCCTACAAGCTGAGGCAATAGGATTGCCATGAGTTCAAGGCCAACCTGGGCCACACAGTGAGTTCAAGGCCAGTCTGAACTATGTGGTGGGACCCCAACTTAAAAAAAAAAAGCAGTACCTTTTCGCACCTATTAGAATGACTAAATTCCCTCAAACTGATAATACAAATTCTGACGAGCATGCAGAGTAACAGGAACACTCTTTAGTGTTTTTGAGAAGTCGAAATATGTAGTCAATTTGGAAAACATTGGCAGTTTCCTTTTGTTTGGATTTGTTTTGTTTTAACAAAGCCAAATATAGTCTTACTACACACCCACACAATGATTATACTCCTAGGTATTTATCCAAATTACTGAAAAGCATAAACACACAAAAATCTTATATGTATGTTTATATTAACCTTATTCATAATTTTCCTAAATGGTAAAAAATCAAGATACAGTAGGTATTAGTGGTAAATGAATACATGTGATGTTCATGTAAGAGATTATTAGTCAGTGGTGAAACAAATGAGCTAGCAAGCCATAAAAAGGTGTGGAGCATCCTGAAATGCATACTGCAAGTTATGAAAAGATAATATGAAAAGGTTACATAGTTTATGATTCCAGTGATATGACATTCTAGAAAGAGGTTACTGTCAGGACTTAAGGAGAAAGATAGGTGACATTTATGTCGTTTTGGAAGGTTGGGGATGAAGTTATCCTGAGTATTCTGTAAATGGTGGATTCATAACATGACATAGTGTTAAAAACCATATAGAACTTAGAATTTGTAGTGTAAAAACAAACATTAATGCATACAAATTAAAACAAAGTTACTACAAATTTAGAAGCTTCCAAGATGAACGGTGACAGGAAATTTAACTGTATTACAAGTCTATGAAAAATAAATCTCAGAGAAGGAGCTGGGTGGGGGAAGAGGTGCTGACCTAAATAACTTTGGAAATAGATGGTTCTCATAATACTAAAGGCTAAGGGAGCTGGCATAAACTGTATTTAGTTCATAAAATTGTTTCCCATGGGTATTGAAGTAACTGTGCAGACATTGCTATAGATATACACCTGAGTTTAAAATATTAAATGAGTGTAAGGCAGTGAATGCCAGTTTCTCATGGTTAGAGGTGATAGGTAAACAAAAGAGAAAGGGTGGAATTCAGGTTTTGTAATAACAGTCTCAGATGGTCTCCAATAAAAGAATTTAGGATGAATGGATAAATGGATTTAGATACATAGATGATTCTAAAACTGAAGCAAGAGATAAATTGGTCTGGAACATCTAATAGTGCTAGAAGTAAGCACACAAAATACACAAAACATAAAAACAAGAACCAAAAAACCCAAAACCCTACACTGATGAAGTATGTTGAAGGAATTTTGGAGCTAACTGAGAGATAAATGGTCAATGCTGAAAAAATTGGGGCACCACAGTAAGAAATGGGTGGGACTTAAAACTATTTGTAAAAAAACCATGAATCCATTCTGATATTCACAAATGATGGAATAATTAAATAGGGGAAAGTGATAAATTTATTTTGCAGAAATACAAAGCATTTATAGAGATGCCTACCCTCATGGAAGGGGAATATATATATATATATATATATATATATATATATA
>PVLA01012426.1:0-44545 GCA_004027455.1 Hydrochoerus hydrochaeris | reverse complement strand
AGCCCCTCCCTAGCCCCTCTCCATCACCCTAGACCCCCCCCGGCCTCCTGCAGGGTCCTTCAAGTCCAGCCCCCACACCCAGATCCACACCTGGTTCCCAGCCTTTCAAAGCCTGCATAGAGAGAAAGGTGTTTCCCTAACCCTCTGCCCCTCTTCCTTCCAGCTCTGGGGATCCTCAGGTCTCTCTTTGGGGCTGGGGACCCCAGCTGCAGTCTGCTCCTGGAGGCCCCCAGAAGGATGGGAACTTCTCTCTCCCTTTGTGGAATTTAAACATAAAGTGCGGTGGGAACAAAAGAAGCCCATGCAGATACAGAAACAAGCCCCGAGCTCCAGACCCAGGTAGTGGCCACTTTATGATAAAATCAGGGCCCTGTGGTCTCCCTGAAGCCCTGTGACCCCACCACAGAGCAGCACGGATGGCACCGCTGGGGATGGGGGCAGGGTGGAGGTGGTGACCAGGTGTGGTAACGGCCGCCTGCTGTGCTCAGCTGGCCCTGGTGACCCGTGTCTCACACACCACCTCAGCCGCCTGCTCCTCCAGGCAGCACGGCAGACCCAAGGTTGGCGCATGCCATCCCAATGGGAGTCTGGCCCTGCACGGCCCCTACCTCACACAGCCCTCACTTCGGCAATCTGCCTGGTTCCGTCCCCTAACTGCTTTAACCACAAGGACAACATGGACAACATGCACGTGCCTGTCTTGTCCTCCAGAAGGCCACCCACTTCATTAGATGAGTAAACTGAGGGCAGGTGACCTCGGTCACAGTCAATCTACGTAATGCAAGACCCTCCCCACTCGGGACACGGACTCCAGGTCCTGTCCTTCTTCCCACCCTCACCTCCTCTCCACCCTCAGTGACCCCACTGGCCTCTGTACCTGTCCTGGTGAGCAACCTATCTCTCAGACTGTGCAATGTCACCCTCCAAGACCACCACCCAAGCCCAGAGTGCCCTCCCCAGTCTCGGGGGTGGGGGACAGAGCCCTAGCTCCATGAGACACTCACCCCCGGTGGCAGCCTCCTCCTGGAGGGACAGCGTCATCTGGGTGAAGGTGTCATGCAGGTGGCTTCTCTCCTCATAATCTGAGGGTGGGGAGGGGGAGGGGCTGGGAAGGCAGTGCCACCCAACACGAAGGCCCAAGGGCGGCATCCTGATTCTCTTGAGGAGGCTCAGCCTGGAAGTCCCCAGCACCTTATCTATGTCCCTGGCCTCTCTCCATCCCTCCGCGTTCCCTGGGCCTCTCCTCGGCCTCTAGTCCCTCCGTGGACACTGCCCCTCCCCACTCTCCTCATGGTTGCCTGGTCTGTCTGAGGCCTGAAGTGGCCCTTACTCTCTCTGAGTTTTCTTCAGAGTGTGGACTCCACACTCATTTCTGTCTGTCTGTCTCCCTCCCCCAGTTACCAGAAGCCTTGGTGCCCCTCCCCAGGCCCTGGTCTGTGTAAGAGGGTCTCCCTCCTCACTGATTTCCATGTCCGAGAGACCCTGAAAGGCCGTGGTGAGGGCTTCCCTGCACTGGTCAATCCAGGGGCCCTGGACCCCAGCAAACATCCTGCAGATGCCAACACGCTCCGTGTAAGTCGTGAAGCACAGGAGACAGGCCCATGTGGACGCCCTGAGCACCAGCAGGGCCCGCAAGCCAGATGGGGCAGCAGTCGCCAGGCCCAGCAGGGCCATCAGAGGGTCTCAAGGCCTGGGGAGAAGCTGGTGACCTTTGTGAGGTCACCGCGGGTGGGGGAGGGGCCAGGAGCCTGGGGTCAGAGATCAGATGTGAGGCTCAGGAGGAAAGCTTTGGTCAGGGGCTGGCCTGCAAGCCCTAGGTGTAAGGTTGTGGTCAGGCCAGACGCCAGGCTCCCAAGAACCTCACCTGTGACCCTGGATGTCCTCACAGGTTAAAGGGTCTCAGGGACCCAGAGGCCGGCAATGCAGTGGCCCTGATAGGCCCTGGTTGGGGGTAGGAACAGAGACAGGCAGACACAGGACATTCTGAGGTGCTGGAAAGCTATACAAGACAGGAATAAACACAGAGAGCCGTGGGGAGGATCCGAGACAGCAGCCAGGGGCAATGTGGCAAAGACAGATGCAGAAGCCGCCGGGACAGGAGAGGCAGGGCATGCAAGGGACACAGAGGCCAGGAAACTGGGGTAGAGGAGCTAGGCCAGCCCTGGCCAGGGTCCCCGCCGCCCCATCCCGTGCAGGGCGCAGCCTGGGGAAAGCTAGGAGGCCGTATAGTGATCTCCTTGGGTGTCCTTCTCAACTATACAACCTCCTACCTCAGCCCGGGGGGCGCGGCAGGTGGACAGAACGGACAGATGGACAGACGAGGGGGGGGGGCCGGGGAGGTCCCAGCCGCGATGGTGAGCCCCCGACACGGACCCACAGACACGAGCTTGTGTGTGGCGAAGGCCCCGCAAGGTCGGTTCTACGGGTGGGTGCCAGGACCCAGGAGTCCAGGCCCCCGGCCCCCTCCTCCCAAGGAACCTAGGGATCCAGGCCCCAGACCTCTTCCTCCCCAGGGAATGCCAGAGTCCAGGAGCAGTCCTGTCCTTCCCAAGGAACCCAGTGGCCCCAGACCCCAGCCTCTCCTTCCAAGAAATCCAGGTGTGCAGGCCCCAGCCTCCTCCCTCAGACTCAGAGATCCAAACCCCAGGTCCCCCATTTCTACCCAGGACCTGAGCAGACCAAGCTACATCCGCATCCCTCCAAAATTCCCAGGAGTCTTTGCCACAAGCCCTGTCCTCCCCAAAGAACCCAGGAGTCCTGGATGTAGTCCTCTCCTGCCCAAGGAAACCACGATTACAGGCCCGGCCTCCTGCTTAAGTTAGGGGTACAGCCAGGTACTCCCTCAGGGAGGAAGCAACACCAGAGAAGAGGCCCAGCTTCCTGAGTGTCAGAGGGAGGGAACCCCACCTGACCCACCTCCCCTCTTTCCCTGTTAGGCTGTGGAGACTCCCAGCCAGAGCTGAGGAGGACCTGGGGTTGCAGAACCTTCCAGCTTCCCTGGTAATTTCTTCCCCCTTCTCCTTGGCTTCTTCTGGCCTCTGGACACTTTGAATGGCAACAGCTTTGGTCCCAGAGAGCTGTCAACACCGGGCCCTGGGTCCCCAGCTTCTTCAGCACCTCCCACCCAGCCCATCCAACGGGCCCCCATCTTCAGGTGAGCAGGCTGAGCCCGGAGAGGGGAGGCAGCGCTGGCCAGGGTGGGCCTGCTGCAGGTGGCCCGGACTCCGTCCCCAGGGAGTCTCCGCTGCAGCCCGCCCGCCCGCCCGGGGCGCTTGGCTCCCCCTCGCCTGATCCATGTCTACCTTCCAGCTTCTTTTCTCTGCGCTGCTCCCTCAGCCCTTCCTCTTCCTCGGTCTGTGTCTCACCTGACTGAGCCCCTCCTTTCCCGCGGCCACTGCCTGTGTCCCTCCCGGTCCCTCGGTCCGTCCATCGTGCCCGTCTCGCTCACCTCCTCCCCTGTCTCCCTCCCCGCCGGCCTCTCCCTCTCCTCCTCCTCCTCTCTCTACCTGCTCCAGCCTTTCATCCTCCCCTCGCCCGCTCCCACCCCCGCTTTGTCTCTCTCCTTCCCCCTGACCCTCGCGGTCCCTCTCTCCCTCAATTTCGCCCTCCTCTCCTCTCCTCGGCTCTGCTCTCCTGGCTCCCTCTTCCCCCCCCTTCTCTGTCTGGCCTCCCGCTCCCTCCGCCCATCTCCCAGCCTCCTTCTCTCCCGTCTCTGTCTCTCTCCCTTTCTCTCCCGGTCTCCTTGCCTCCCTCCCTCCCCTCCCCCACCTCCTCTCCCTCTTTCTCCTTCCCTCTCTCCCTCCCCCTCGCCGCTTCGAGCCAGGTCTGGAGTTGGGGGTGGGGTGGGGGCGGTGGAGCAGGGGCCCCGGGCTGGGGTAGCGACCTGCTGGGGAGGGGAGGGGAGGAGAAGCGGGAAGGGGGCGGGGAGGGGGAGGGCCCCCCACCCCGAGGTCCGCACCGGCCCCTTCCCTGCGGCAGCCTCCCAGACCCTCCGGCGGGGGCGAGAGTCAGGCCAAGGTGGGGAGGAAGGGGAAGGGAGGAGCCCCCCCCAACCTGGCCCGGAGCCCGGGCCCGGGCTCCCAGCATGCCCCGGGGCTGCCTGGGGCCTGGGGCGGGGGGAGCGGAGCGGGGAGGGAGAATCTTCAAGATCCCCGGGACCCGAGCATCTCGTTCCCCCAACCCGTCAGTTTCTCATTGGGGGAAACTGAGGCCCGGAAAGCCGGGCCCGGACTCGTTCAAGGTCACTGGACAAGGCGTGGGCGGAACCCCTCGTCCAGGCCTGCTTTGGGAAAGGGGTAGGAGCTGAACTTCCCCCAGGTCTGGGTCCCCCTCCCCCTCTTAGTGGACCCTAGGGAGCCCCCAAGGGTCAGAGAGCAGACCCAAACAGTCTGGCACCATAGCAACCCGCTGGCCCCGCCCCCTTAACCCCTGGAGGACTGGACTCCAGCTGGGGCGAGAGGGGAGGCGGGGACTCCAGGGTTCCTTGGGGGGCAGCCCCCCAGTCTGAGAGGTGAGGTGAAAAGATGCTAGGGGACCCCGGACCCCTGAGTGCTCCAGGGGGAAGGCGCTGGGGTCCACGGCAGTGGAGAACGCGACCCAGAGGGGGTGGGGCTGCAGTGTGGACTCCGGGGTGCCAGGGAAGAGGCCCGGGGCCCCGACGCCGGGTCCTGGGGAGACGGCGGATGCCGGAAGCCAGAAAGGGGCTGGGTGGTAGATTCCCAGGTCTGAGATGAGAGGTCCGGGGCCTGGAATCCCAGGTCCCCAAGGGAGCGCTGCCGCCGGGCCTCTCCCCCGCCAGACATCCCCTGCCCCCGGCGCTGACCCGGGCCTGTCTGGCAGCCCAGACAGCCTCCCCTCCTCCTCGGACCCCTCCCGCTCGCGAGGCTCACCCTTGACCCCTCCGAGCCCCGCAGCCCCATCCCTGCCCCTCCTCCTCCCTGCGGCCAGACGTTAACCCTCTCGCGGCCTGGCCGCAGCCGGACCCCCTGTCTCCACCTCCCCAGAGGTCGCGGGCACCTGGCCCCCAGCCTCCTCCACCCCACCCGGGTCCTTCCCACCCCAGCCCCGCCGCTCTCCTCCCTCCGGACCCCCGGAGTTGTTCCCGGCCCATGCAGCCTCCGAACCCCGGAATCCAGGTCCCAAACCCCTCCTTCTCAGAATCGGGAGTCCGGGCTCCTGGCACCGCCGCAACCCCAGATCCTCCTCCGGGATCCCAGAAACCCTGGCTCCGAGTCCTGGCCCCCGGGCACCCGAGTCCGCCCGGCCGCAGCCCTCGGCCGCAGACTCACCTTCTCCCGCGCTCCCGCGTCGGGCCGCCTCTCCTCCCCGGCGGCCGGGACGCAGGCAGGGCCGGGGCCGCGCGTCCTCCTGCATCCCCGCGCCGCGCCCAGCGCGCGCCGCCCCAACGCCCTCGACTGTGCAACCTCGGCTCCCCTCCCCGGACCCCGCGGCGGCCGGCGGCGCGGCCTCGGACCGGCCCCCTTCCCGGGGGGCCCCCGTCCGGCCCCTCCCCAGCGCCCGGCCCCGGCCGGCCCGGCTTCCCCCCTGCCCCGGAGCTGGCCCCGGTCCAGGGGAAAAAATTCCATCCAGCCCCGGGGAGGAGGCGCGGGGCGGAGGCAGGAGCGGGAGGGGAGGCCGGGCCAGGGGAGCGTGACGCAGGGCGGAGGGAAGGGACAAAAGAGAGGCCGGGAGGCGGCGGCAGCCGGCGCGCCCAGTGCGCCCTCCCTCGTTCGGCCCGGCCCGCACCCGCGCTCTGTGGCCCGGCCGCCGCCACCGCCTCCCCGCGCCGGCCGCCGCCGCCGCCGCCGCCGCCGCCGCCTCCTCCTCCTCCTCCTCCTCCTCCTCCTCCTCCGGCCGCCTCTCCGCCTCCCTCGCCCTCCCTCTCCTCTCTCTCTCCCTCTCTCTGTCTCGCTCTTGCCTCTGGGTATCTGTCCTTCCTTCCCTTCCACCTTCATCCTCCGCGCTCTCTGTGGATCTCATTTCAGCCTCTGCTTTCTCTTCCTCCCGCCCCTCACCCGGTCTCCCTGCTTGTCTCCGGGTCTCCATCCTCCCTTCCTTGCTTCCTCTCTCCGGCTTTCCCCTTCTCCTTGTGGTCCTCTCGCCCCCTCTTCTGCAGGGTCCTGCTTTCCCTCCCTCCGTCTCCTTCCCTGTGCCTTGGTCCCCTCCCGTGCCACTGGGGACTCAAGGTGAATCTGACCCAGATCCGCCCCTGGAAACGTTCTATCTGATGAAGGAGACCGACTCAGCCACACAATGTCTCCAAATGGGAGGGAGATCAGGCAGGGACCGGGGAGGTGGGGAGCCCCGAGCCTGGGAGCGCCTCGGGAGGGAGGGAAGCGTCCAGGCAGCTTAGGAGACGTGAAGTGAGCCCTAGATGGTAGAGGGGCGGCGGTCGGGGGGTCCCAGGCTGCGGGTTCAGCTTAGGCAGAGGCCCGGAGGGAGGAAGCCAAGGTGATTCCGGAGCAAAACGGAGCAGTCAAGTCTGCTCAGAGCCGTTGGGCTGGGAGCCGAGGAGTTGGGAGAGGTTGGGGTGAGTGGGCGGGGCCGTTCTCGGCGCGTGGAAGGGAAGGCCGGGCTGGGAACTTGGTCCTGCGCGGGCCCGCCACTGAGGGTCCGGAACAAGGATCAGATCTGGACGTCAGACCTTTCTGGAAGGATGAGCCAGGAGGCTAGGATGCAGGGATCCTCCTTCCAGTTTAGGGGCCCGGACCGGAGACCGAGAGGAAGGGGTGGGGCTGAGAATGTCTAGAGGCCGGGGCATCTGGGGACTTCTGGAAGGGCCTAGAGGAAGCTGGACTCTGGCCCAGGAGCTGAGGCAAGGGAGGCAGTCCCAGTGGGGAGAAGGGAAGGGGGAGAGGGGAAGGAGGAAAGGGTGCAGGGGCGAGAAGATGCGCCCTGCCCCTCCAAACCTAGCTGGCATCAGGTGCGGGAGACAGTCAGGGAAGACCTTCAGGCTGAGGTGGATGTGTGGTCCTGGCCTCCAGAGACTCACTCAGTCCTCCCCTCTGGGCACAGTTTCTGCTTAGTAATTTCCTGTGCATCTTTCCAGAGGAATATATATATACCAGCCTCCTTTTCTTTTATTACCTTTTGTTCCTGCATGGACTCACGTTATCCTAAGTTGTTTTTCTTTAAGCATAATATCCTAAAGATTCCCCCATATCCATGCTGTTAGAACGGCCTCATTCATTTTAATAGCTGTATACTATTCTGTTTATCCATAATCAATACAGTTGATTAAGGAACTGGGAATGTTTTTGTAACAGGCTAGTGCATATACCTATTCAAATCCTCTGCTTTGGGTATTGTTTAAAAATGGTTTTATTCATAAGTCCCAGTACCCAGATATTTGATAAATATGTCTAAGTCTTTTAAAATTCATCAGTAGTTCCTATAATGGTCTCCTCTTACCTATGATTTCATTTACCGAAGTTTCTGTTACCTACAGTTAACTGTAGCTCCAAAAAATACATGGGAAATTCCAGAAATAGTTCATAAGCAATGTAGTGGCATTTCATGCCATCC
The DNA here is from genome assembly GCA_004027455.1 of Hydrochoerus hydrochaeris. Lineage (NCBI taxonomy): Eukaryota > Metazoa > Chordata > Mammalia > Rodentia > Hydrochaeridae > Hydrochoerus > Hydrochoerus hydrochaeris. The sequence continues at coordinate 37,021 of PVLA01012426.1, read as the reverse complement.
TGCCTGGGATCTGAACCATCCCTTTGTCAAGTGTATCCATGCTGTATATGCTACCTACCTGGTAGTCATTCGGTTCCTGCCTCCAATTGTCAGTAGTTACCAGATGGACTGCTGAGGCACAGCAGGGCTTGGGTTCAAATAATCTTCATTTTATTTATTAATGGTCCCAAAGTGCAGGAATAGTGCTGCTAGAATTTTTATTACAATGCATTTGTAATTGTTCTGTTTGTACTATTAGGGATATTAATCTGCTAGTGTATCTAGCGTATAAAGTAAATGTTATCACAGGTATGCATTGTCTAGGGGAAACATGCTATATAAAGTGTTCAGTATGACTCAAGATTTCTAGCATTTATCGACAGTCTTGGAATGGATTGCCTCCTCCCCTGATCAGGGGAGAATATGGTAATGATAGGAATAATGATTTCCATAATGGCACTTTATGGAAAGATTACTTGGGCAAAGTCTCCAGACTATTTGCTATACATGACATTATCTACCGCATAGCCACCTTATTATTTTCACCTAAGTATTTTCGCCTAAGGATGAGGAAACTGAGATTCTCAATAATGAACTTCCCTTTCACAAAATAAGGGGCAGAGCCAGGGCTTGAAACCTAGGTTGCTCCGATTGAATTACTTCCTGGGGTGGGAGGGTGGGCTTTTCACGGTACGTGCTGCCGCTCGGAATTGGTGCTGGCCACACTGACACTTCACCATACACATAAATTCACATAAGATCTCAAAGCATCCTATGTCGGACCCGGAACTGTGCCTTGATGTCTGGAAGGACTGTCAGTCAGAGAGTTCACCCAGGGTGCCCTGGGGAGGTCAGGAAAGTAACTGTATCACCTTGCTGACCCCTCGCCCCGCCCTGAGCCTGTCATGATGTCTGGGTCTGTGTCTGTCTCTGGGAATTCACCGAGTGCACAGTCTAGGTCTGAGTCATCTCCGTGTCCTCTGTATCATCCAGCTTAGGTGTGGCTCAGAGGAGGGGCATCTACAGGAGGAGGTCCAAAGAATGAATGAATGAATGCAGGGGTGAGTGAATATCAAGTGATTGATGGTTTAGGCTGGGATTTGCTTAAGTCCCTGGGATAAGAGCTTAGTTCTCATTAGTTCCTGAAACAAGGTTTCCGTTCCCATAAGTTAGTAAGTCACAGGGGCCACCGTTTCTATCATTCTGTGATACACAAGATTCCAAACCCTTCAGCATCTAAAACTCAGCTGTTCTAATTTCCACAAATCCCTGAGATTCAGTACCTGCCATTCCCGACAAGCATGGAGACACAGCGGCCACCACCCCCATCGGTGGGTTTGACCACTTCCATCACTCCCTGAGATGTGAGGTTACCTTTCTCATTAGACACTGGCATGTAAGTACCATCACACCTGTCAGTGTCCACTGCCCTATAGCCATCGTCCCTTTCCACTCAGACAGAGGCCACCACTCTAACCACTCCTGACACTCAGGTGCCATTGTAATTGCTACCCATTGAAACAGCATTCCAGTGGGGAATAGAAACTCCCCGCCCTTCACGAGGCCACCTCCAGGTTTCTGCTAGACAGAAGGACAGCTAGACAGAAGGACAGCTGTCCCTAGCCTGCCCTGAACTAGGTCTTAGCCAAGGACTCACAGGTTAAAACCCAGGGCTCACTGAGTCAGAGCACCCTTTGTGAGGGATCAAACTAAGCCCAAGATAATCCCAGGGTACCAATTATTCCTTACAGGTGGGATAATCCTCAACTATATAGTGATACAGACTATTCAAATGTAACAGATGTTCCTATTGCTGTATTAATAACCCAAAATTGTAACTTGTCCTGGGTGAACAAAGGGCAAATTTTTTGTGATGATTTGCAGGTGGGAGAATGATAAATCTTGTTCCCACTCTTAGTTGTTTTCTAGACAATGGGAAATGAGCGTGATTATTTGGGGAGGGCTTCCCATACTTTCGCTCCTTGCCGTGTACCCCGCCTCCTGGTGATTTGAGGAGAGCAGGAGTGCAGATGCTCTTCTCTGTATGTAAGCAAAGGGTTGGGAAGGCTGGGCTGAGAAGCAAGGATCCTGAAGAGCGTGTGGTCTTTGCAAAGCTCTCAGCTGCCCTTTACCTCTCCTGCCTCTGGTGACAGCAGTATTTTCCCATGCGGGACCCACTCCAGGAGACTGAGACAAGAATGCAGGAATGTTACACTGCAAGCCAAAACATCCTGACTCCCCCTCCCTCAGAACTTGGCCTGCATCTTCCTCACCCACAGGGTGATCAGAACATTCATCCAAGACCCCCACCCATTTGAACTAGAGTCTAAGATTTTACTTTATTTTGGATCTTGATGCTTGATTTCATGTCTTTTAAAGATGCAAACCTTTATACACGTGTTTTATTTTCTAAGAACAGACTAATCTTGTGCATAGAGCCAAGTGATTATGAATAAAGATTGTGAGGCTGGACTGCCTAGGTGTGGGTCCTGGCTTCCCCACTTTCCCAGCTGCATCTCTCAATGGCCCAGTTTTGTGATCAATAAAAAGGGAACAACAATAATAGTACCTTTGTCACAGGATGGAGACAAGAGGGGTTAAGGAAGGAAAGTGCTTACAGTGCTTGGCATATAGAAGAACTATCTGATGCTATTCCCATACATTAATACGGAACTAGCCCTTTATTCCGATTTCTTCACACACTTGCACATAATTTTATATAAATGAGGTGATTTGTAGTTACAGAGGATGGGGAGAGCTTACCTTTATTGACTCCTCTCTTTCTGCCCATTCTCAGGCAACTCTCCACCCAAAATCATTTGTTATGTCTAATTTGACAAATCTGTTAAATTGTCCTATTTAAGGAAACGCAGCAGTTTATACTTATGGAGATTTTTTTTCCCCATTGCTTACCCTGATTGACCCTTCTGTTTCTGCCCATTGTCCCAGGCCAAAATCCAAAAACATTTATCGTATTTGTTATGGGTTGAATCATACCTCCAAAAGGAAAAGTCCTAATCCCTGGCACTTGTGAACACGGTCTTATTTGGGGTCATGACTGAAGTAATCAAGACAAAATCATCCTGAGTTAGGGTCAGATCTAGATCCAGTGACTGGCAACATTAGAGGGAGAGTGATCAGGACCCCCCTCTTTGGGGTTTCCTTTTCTGAAGTTTCAGGTAGTCTCAGCCCACTGGTGTCTGCATGGCTCCACTACCCTCCCCACCACACACAGGTGGTCAGAAGTCCAGTAGCATAACACTACATCATGGTTATTGTTAATCTCTTGCTGTGATTAATCTATACACTAAAGTTTATTTTATTTATTTATTTATTTATGTTTATTTATGTTTGGTACCGGGGATCGAACCAGGCAGGCACTTATGCCACTGAGCTAAATCTCCAGCCTCATCTATACACTAAACTTTATCATAGGGTGAGTATGCATACATCACACACCAGTGCATGCGCATACACAAACACACGCAGGTTTCAGTACTGTCCATGGTTCCAGGTACCCACTGGGTATCTTGGGCTATAATCCCCCATGGCTTAAGGGGTCTACTCTATCTAAAGAGAGATTTGGAAAAATAGGTGGTAATGGAAGCAGAGATTAGACTGATGCCTCTGTACCCCAAGAAGCAACAAGAAGCAACAAGGTTGCCAGCAGCCACAAGAAGCTGAACCAGGGAATGAAGGAGCCTCAGGAAGGAGCATGGCCCTGCCAACATCTAGAGCTCCAACATCTGGTCTCCACACCTGCAAGAGGATACATTTCTATTGTATAAAGTCACTTAAATGTGCTACTTTGTTGCAAAAGTCCTAACCATGTTAATGTATATGCCTTGACAGACTTTCATTTCATGCTGAAGTAATAAAGCCACAGGAGTATGCACATATTTGGGTTGCATCAAAATTCAGTTTTAGTCTCAAGTGTTTGTACAAATTTTTCTGTTTAATTTTGTCTTCCCTCTGTCCTTTGAAGACTGAAACATTGACAGCCAGCTTCAAGGTCATTTCCGGCATCCTTGAACTTGTGTAGTCCTGGTGAATATATGAATGATAGTGTTACCAACACATCTAATCAGTGCCATACCATTAATAATATGAACAAATCATGTAATTTCCAGCTACTCAAGATCTGAATAGTCACACTCAAATTTAAGCATTCTAATGTAACTTAGCAAATCTTGTGTTTGTTCAAGGTCAAAACTATATAGTGCAGTTGAAGTCTAAGTGTGTGTGTGTGTGTGTGTGTGAACGCTTGTGTTTCCGTGCATGCAATTGTGTAATTATGGGAGTAAGAGGCTGAAATAATTAATGATGATTGTGAAAGCCTGTAGGCTGCAGGTGTTTCTTCGGGAAGCGGACTCTGAAATGGAAATTTGAGTTCAAGGAATTAACTGGGACCCTCAGGATTCACACACGTAGGGGACAGAAGGGGACAGGACTGGCTGGTGGGGGAAGTTGAACCTCTGTGCAATCATGACGAAGGCCTCGGCCTGTCCCACAGGCCTCCAGAGCCAGGGAAAGGGGACCAGGCCTTACAATACACACCGACCTGGCAAAAGAAAAAAAGAAAGAAAGAAAAAGAAATAACGATAGAATAAACATTTTATTTTTAAAAAATATTTTTATTTGTGCATATTTATCATACATAATGAATACATCCATCATGAGGAACTGGTACACAAACACATCACATCATCTCTTCTCCTCTCCCTGCTATCCCCTCCCTCCATCCCTAGAGCCCCTCATCATTTGCAAAAGGCTGCACATATTAAATTTAACAGCATCTATTTAAGCAAAGAATGATTCATGAATTGGGCACCACTCAGACCCAGGAGAGGGTCAGAGAGTCCCACCCAGCAGCCTGAGCAGTGAGTTTTCACAGCCAAATGCAGAAGCAGAGTGAGAATTCCCCTGACTGCTACCACTGGATGGGGGGGGGCATGGAGTGATTGACTAGCTGCTTATGATTGGCTGGAGCTCAGCTGTTCGTGACAGGCTGAAACCTGGCGAATTTTTTCTTCTTCTTTTTTTTTTTTTTTAACCAAAATATACCATAAAGTTAGTGGTATGTAAATGTGTCTCCCACAAAGCAGAGTCGAAGGTGGGGCCCATTTAATAAGAGCTGTTTGGGTCTCCAGAGTTGCACCTTCTTGAAGGGATCCACGTGGATTTTAAAAGGGCTGCAGATGGCAAGGTCAATTTCTCTTGTCTTCTTTTACCCTCTTACATTCGGCCATGGGAATGACAAAGCAAGAAGGCCTCTCCACATGCCAGCAGCCTACCAGTGGGCCTTTGCAGGACAGTGAGGAGCAAATTAATTTCTGTCTCTGTCTCTCTCTCTGTCTCTCTCTCTCAGGTTTTGGTTTAGTTATGTTCTAAGTTAGGCTGCAGTTCGTGAGCTAGGAAGCCAAAATACAGAGACAGCCTTAGTCTCATGACCATCTGCTTATTTTGCTCTAACAGACCCATCCCTGGATGTGGGCTGACAAGGAAGGGTTGTGACCTTGGGGAGGCAGCTGCCTTCCTCTGGTGGCTTCTTTGGGATACAGGAATCAGCTGAAACCTGTCAGCCACCAACTTCCCCCACAGCTGGGCAAACAGTGTTCTCACTACCCCATGCCTCTGACACCCACAAACAATAACTGAGGATTTCTGCATATCTACACAACCTGGGAAATAGACTGTGTTGGTAAAAATATTAGGAGTGCTATGGTTAGAAATTGTTAGGAAGAAATTTTTCTCCTCTTGAAGCCAACAAGTACTTGCAAAAAATGTAAATAATATCATGAGACAGAATAGCAAGGATTAGATAAGATGGAAAAAGCCAGAGATCATTTTTGTGATAGGCTGCTGGCTCTGTAGAATTCTTTGGTATTTTAGCACCCACGTTATTACAGAAAATAATCTTTAATAACTGTATTTGATTTGTTTTAGTTATTTAATTCCATTTGGGTCATACATCTTTTAAGAAAAAAATTCTTTGCTGCAAATTCATCACATTTGTGAAGATGAAATTTTGAAAGACTGACGACTTTGCCAAATTCAGTTTCCTGAAGTGGAAATGACACCAACTAGCATCACATATAACAATTTCTATGGTAATTTATCTTTGATGCAGACATCAAAGACACCCAAGAGCATGGAAAAAATAAAGTGTGAGAAAGGAGCTGCCCCAAACACATTTTGTCCCCAGTAATAAACTTCAAAACAACAGGTTTTTGAAAGACTACTTTAAAAATATAAATTCTTTATGGTTTTCAGTCTATTGAAGCTGAAACCTTAACTCTGTCTAATTGACTGCATAATGCTGTCAACTATTTTTAGAAGTGGAAGATGAAGGCTTTTCAAAATTTTTCCAGGCTGTGATTCTTAAAAGTTCTCTCTAGACAACATGTTTGGAAAAATTATCCTGGACATTATTAAACTGTGTACAGAATTATTGTACTCATATGTACGGCTTCAGCATGTCATGTGTGAAAGAACTAATCAGATGCCTCTTTATCTGATTTATGACTAACTTAGCTGTATTTCTACTTGGTTGCTGAGCTGTATCGGGATCTTGTACATAGTTAGAATACGGTGGATATGAATTACAGAATATATGTAGAATGGAAAGTGATAATTCTCATCAACAATGGAACAAAAAGAGGCAAAGGCTAGGAGCAAATTAGAAATCACAAACATATTATGATTTGATCACACCCTTTAACTGTGTGTCCACAATGAGTTCAATATCAGTTAAAATAAATCACTGCTCAAAGCAAAACCGGGGTGAGGTCACATCTGCACACATCTTTAACTAGTGTCGTATAAGTTTGAGGCCTGTGTATACACAGGGCATTCAAGCAGGGTAGCCAAGCAGTTTCTCTGTGTTCAAGGAGCTACTAAGCAAAGAGGAAGCACTGTGTTCCCCAGATGTCAACACCCATATGGCGGGACTTGCTGAAAATGAAAGTGACTGCAGAAAAAGTAGCTGGCTTGAAGAATCTTCTGAAGAAGGAGCCAGGCATGTGCACTGGGAGGATGGGGCAGTTTCACGCAGGATGCACACAGGAGAACTCTGCTATCATTCCACCTCTGCACGGCACTGAAATAAGCCTTGAAGGCTGAGAGAGATGTGGAAATTCAGAGGTTGCTTTCACAGTGCTGTCAACCTTCTGAAGTGGCTTTTCACGGTCTCTACTTCCAAAGATTCCTGTTCACACTGGATTGCAGAAGACCATCGCCTCTGCCTTGTTCGCAAACTCTCCATTGCCTGCTTGGCGTTTCAGATACGACTGACTGATGAAGTGGTCCTACTGCGGACCACCGTTTTGGTAAGGCCCATGTGGTGAGGAGCTGAGGAGAACTTGGAGCCAACAGCAAGCCAGAAACTAAGGATCCCATCCTGGTACCCTAAGGGAACTAAGTGTTGCCGCAGACCAGGAGTGAACCTGACAGTGAACCTGACGCTCCTGGGGTCTTCAATTGAGACTGTTAAGCCTGATTCAGCCCCTGGACGGCTGTCTGCTGCGAGACCCAAGCAAGCGGTCAAACCAAGCTGGGCTTAGATTCCCGTTCCCTGGAAACGATGAGATAATCAGCGTGTGCTGTGTTAAGCTGCTTAATTGTGGAGTAATTTGTTATGTAATAAGACAAAACCAACTGACTTTCAATTTTGACGTCTTGTAAATCAATCCCTTTCTCTATGATCCTGTTTCTCATGTAGGATTTAGGACAGATTTCTTCCCAAGTGATGGTAAACTCTTAGAGAATGTAAGAGAGGGCAGGGCTGAAAACACCTCAAGGTGCTGGGTGCAACACTAACCGGCAGCAGTCTAATTAGAAAGCCATGACACTTTTAGAGAATGGAAAACTACTCAGCTATAAAGAAAGATAACCTTGGGGCTCTTGTAGGTAAATGGATGCAACTTGAGATCATGCTCGGGGTAAAAAGGCTCAGAGTCACTTAGGTGAAGAGCAGGTTGCCTCCCTAATATAAAAACTAAAGGAGTTAGTGGGATCCAAAACTTACAATGCATCCAGTGAAAGTGATAGGGGAGGAATTGTCTAAAAAGGGAAAGCAGTGGCCATTGTTAATCTATTGTCGTGATTTGAAACCCTATTGTTTTCATTGTTCTGCTCCATTTGTTTTTATTCTGTTTCAGTTTGTCTAATAGTATTATATTTGGTGGCATGGACAGCTATTTCAAAGATAACAAAATATATTATGATAACCATTTTTTATTTCCTATTAGTTTGATGTGAAGCCCTGTATTGTTTTCATTGTTCTGTTTTGACTGATTTTATTCTATTGTGTTTTGTTTGATAGTATCATGCCTGATGGGATAGGGAACTACTTTGAAGACAATAAGATGCACTGTGAAACCCATTGTGTTTTTACTATTATCTTCTTTTGAAGTTCTATACTGTTTCCATTGTTTTACTTTTACTGGTTTTATTCTGCACCATTTTGTTTGATTCTATTATGCCTAATGGTATGGGCAATTCTTTTGAAGATAACAAGAGGCACTATGGTAGCCATTGTAGATCTCCGTGTATTTTGTTTTTTAAGTCATGTACCATGTTCATTCTTTTATTTTGATTGATACTATTCTGTTTTTTTTCATTTGGTTTATTCTCTACACACACACACACACACACACACACACACACTACCAGCAGTCTTTACAAAAGCACACAGCACTTGTAAGTTTTAAGGGTTTCCTTAGAGTCCCAGGGATGTGAAGGTCAGGTGAGGAATTTCCCAGCTAAGACTTGGAAAGTGAGAGCTCAGAGAAGCAAGCAGAACACACAAAGCTGCTTTTGACAGTCTACAAAACTGAGCTACAGTTTTTAACAGTCTCCTGGGAAGTGGACAAGAGATATAAAAGTGTCCTAAAGTGGTACCTTGGACATGCAACCCTTTCTGAAAGAAGACACATCAACTGCAGAAGAAAAATGACCACTAATGGAAGGAAAGTTAAAGACACGAGGGGCAAAAACATGATGAGCTGAGTAGTCAAGATCTCAATAGGAAAGCAATTAAGTAAGGGAAGAACAGCGAAGGAGTTAGAAAGAGAGGTAGAGGCAGGATTAAGAGACCCAACAAGAGATGGTGCAGAATACAAGGACCAGCAATGGTAGGAAGATGTTAGCAGAGAAGGAAAGAGACAGACAGACAGACAGATGACTGAAGCCATCAGGAGCTACACAGCCTTGAAGGGTGGCCTATGCCATAGAACCGGGGACCCTATGATAATGCAGCTACAGCCCCAACTGTGGGGAGAGATTGGGAGGAGCACAGCTCCTCTCTCCTTCTGCCTTCTGATACCCAGCTAGGGCCACCTCAGCTAATCCCAGGGGGCGAGGGGAGGTAGACCATGCACTCCTGAGAAGTCAGCGTCCCAGCACCCAAAGCTGAGCCTGTAAACACCTGAATGGTCATTAGATGAATGACTGAGCTCACAGAGGATCCCAGGTGCTCCCCTGTCATTGCTGGGGGATGCTCTGCCAGTCCTATTCCAACTGAAACTTACATGATTACAGCAGCCACGCCCCCTCCCAGTGCTTTGCACCTATGATAGCGTGGTGAAAATGAGGTGGGAATGAGACAATTAGTTCCCAGAAACATAAGGGTGACAACCCATGTTTCTCCCCTGCCAGTGAGCCTTAGGGTGGCAAGTGATTTACATCTGCCTTACCTCCTTGTATACTTTGTGACTTAACTAGGGACTTTCGCCTGGCAGGGAAACCAAAGGGGCCAAAATACGAAAGTTTCCTCTGAATTGCTTTGCTGCAGTTTCCCATGGATCATTGTCCTGGACCCAGGGGTATGAAGGATTCCCCAGGGAATGTTCTGGGTGCCCCAGCTAATCCTTCTTTATCCCACTGTATAGCAGTAATCCAATTTCCTCATAATATACAAGATCCCTCAACTACCTTAGTAGGAAGAGTTCTCTCTCCCTGTCCTGTTGGTTTGGCATTATGGCCTGCCCCAAATGGCTTCCACTGTAAAGGAATCGTGACTGTGTCCTGTGGTAGAAATCTTCTTCTTGTCACATGAGGACTCTCAAACCCACTCCACTCCAAGTTTGCAAGACTGAGAAGTAAAAATGGCATAAGGGTATGATTTTGTATGCCAAAATTCAAAACCACAACAAACTTACAGGTTTTTGTTTGTTTTGCTTTGTTTTGTTTTTTGGTTTTGAGTTTTTTGAGACAGCATCTATCTGTGTAGCCCAGGTTGGTCTTAACGTCACAGCGATCCTCTTGCTTAGCCTCCCAAATCCTGGGATTACAGGCATGCGCCACGACACTCAGCTAATTTAAAGGTTTTAATCAGTTTTATTTGCCGTATTTGAATTCCTCCTACCTGCCCTTCTTGGTGTTGACACTGGGTATTTAGTTGAGGTAAGAAGAGTTCATATCTGGTGTTGGTTTAAGACAAAAACTGTGCTGTACAATCTCACCCAGCCTTTGCAAGCACTCACTCTCTGATGGCACCATAACAGTATTGGACAGGTCACCCCAGCCACACCTCAAACCATCTGCTTCTGTGTGATGAAGTATTATTCCACTTCCTGGCCCTTGATTTGTTGTTGTTGTTGATGATGATGTTTAGTGTACAGGACCAAGAACTGAACCTTAGCTGGCGTAGTGATAGACATTAGGGATTCTTCTAAGGTCGGCATAAATGCTTCCACTGTCCAAAGTGTGTCTCCAATTGGGAATCCAGGGCCTGAGCTAAGCTTTTCATTTTTTGTTTGTTTGGTCTCCAAGTCAGTCAGAGGCAACCTATCTGCCACAAAGTCTTCACAAGGCCTTTATCACCAAGGTGACTAAGTGCCACTTAATCTCCCAGTGATTTGCTCTCCACCTGCCCTCTATCTTATTCCACCACTGGTAATAAATTGAAGCAATTGTAACACAATAAAAATGACTGGGCGGGCTTAAAAATAGGACAAGTGTAAAATCAGAGAAAATAGTAATATTTTGGAGATGTGCAAATCGAATTAAAGTTTGCTAATATCTTGGAGAAGCTTAAATAAATTAACTTTTAGATTTTATTAAGTGTGCAAGTTATAACTTTTAGTATAATTAAAAGTTAGAGTGTAAAAATTCCAAACTGATAGAAGAGAAATGAACTAGGGAAGGGAAAAAATGTAGCTTAGCAGTCCAAAAGTAAGCCAGGAACATGGGAAAGATTATGAAAAAGGCGGGACATAGAGAAGGCACAAATGTGGTGGAATGAAACCCAAATGTGTTAGTAGTTGTCATTAAAAAAGGCTCCTGCTAAAATCAGTTATCACCCAAAAAGAAAGAGTCACCTAACTGTATGCATTTTACAAGACGCATCTGAAACACACACGTGCAGGCCTGTCAGATAGAAGGCAAGCAACGTGGCCTTGAGGCTATGTAAGTAGCAACCAAACAGTCTTTAAGGTAAATGGCATTAGCAGAAATAAAAAGAATGATGGAAGTTTGAATTCTTCAAAATATTAAAATTCTTAATACACACTGAATCAGAGAGCTTCAAACTAAATAGAACAAAAGTTGATAGAACAACCAAAAGAAATACAGACTCTCAAACATAGTGGGAAACCATGGTATACCTTTTACTAATGAATATGCGTGACAAAAGTCAGCGAAGATTTCAACAATGTAATTAATAAATGGATTCCAGCAAAAGACAAAACCCTACACTTATAACTGTAAGAATGCACGGATTACTTTTTAATCTGTCAATATCTATAATCTTGCCGGTGCCATTAAAGCTCACAAGGAATATTTGTAAAAGTTCACTAGAGACTGAACCATGAAGAAAATCTTATAGTTTAAGAGAGTCACATCATAGAATGTGTATTTTCCAAGTACTTTACAGTTAAAAAGGAACTCTAAAACTAAACTGTTGGACTCTTGAAAGTTTGGAAATTAAGAAATCACTTTTTCAGCCAGGCATGGCAGCAAACATCTGTAATCCCAGCACTCAGCTTTGGGAGGCTGAGGTGGGAGAATCAGTGCAAATTCAAGGCCAGCCTGGGCTATAATGTCAGTTCAAGGCCATCTTGAACTATATGAAGAAATCTTGTCTCAAAAAGACAAAGAAAACCAAAATCACTTTTTAAAAGTTTGTCAGTCAACTATGCAGTCAAATTGGAAATTAAAAATAATTTGAGGGATGTTAATAGCTTAAATACATATTTTAGGAGATAAGTTAAATTAAATTGTATATTTCTTGTCAAAAAACAAAAAGAATGTGGAACAAAATAATGAAAATTCATCAAAGCTGTAAATTGTTCTTTGAAAGAATAATAAAATGTGTAACCCTTGGTAAACCTGACCACAGCAGACAGAGAGAAGGCATATTTAGCTTACATCAGGCATGAAATAAAGGACATAACCAGACATGTAATGGACACTGAAAGATAATGTTTTAAAAATTTTATGTAAATTCTGTGAAAGTAGAGCAAATGAAAAAAAATGTTTAAAATATACCATTTAGTGCAGTAGCTTTGAGACAAAAATAGAAAACCTTAATAGTTCTATAATTAAGAAGAACTGGTAATAAAAAATCATTGCACAAGAAAAGCTTTAGGTCCAGAAGGCATAACCAGCAAATTATATCAAAATGCAAGAAAAAAAAAAACTCCTTCATTTTCCAAGTTTTTGGAGGCTAACACAATGTAAACTTTGTGTCAAAATCCAACATAAAATGAAAGTTAGGTACACAGCTGCACAGATGTTTTTGAAAATTAACAAACTAAATTGAACTAGATATAAAAAGGCTACTGTATCATAGCAAAGATGTCTTTGTTCGGTCACACTAACCACACTGCAGGTACCTAATAGCCACGTGTGTTTAATGGCTACTATGATGGGCATCACAGAAAAGGAACATTTCTATTGTGAAAAGCACTATTACTACTTACACATAGACACACTATCTGTAAGAATCATTTATCTATGAATCAGAATGCTAAAAAGCACACACAGAGCAAAGAGCATAAAAAGGCACTCTCTGACAAAGGGCCAAAGAGAAAAATCAAAACCACTGTATCAGAATATCTAGAATCCAGCTACCTCATCTGCTAAAGAAATGTAGAAATCATCAGTGATAATGGCAAAACTCCAAAGTTGTCCCATTAATGCCAGGAATAAGGCAGAGTCTCACTGTTAACACAATGGTCATTGCTGCTGAGGTGCTAGAAGAGCTTGGCAGGAAGGTAAGATGATGGAGAAACATGAGACATGAAAAGACGAGATTGTTATCTGTCACAGACAGTGTGACCGTCTGCCTGAAAACTCCAAGGGCATTTACAGGTAAACCTTCAAATTCACAATCAAGATTTCTTTTTCTGACCCGACAAAATGTAAGAGCTATATACTAATCAGATCTTAGGATGAGTCAACAAGTAGAATCAGATTCCTGATGAGTATGACATGATTTTGAGGTTATAATTTTTAATTGATTATCTTTCAATATAAGAAACCTATTAATTTTTATAAATTGACTATATGACTCCTTTCACATAGAGGTAATTTTGTCCTATCCTCAGGACAGATTTCACAAATGCAGAGATAATTTTGTTTGTTCTAACTAGTTGGAGGGGGGGAGAATGCTATGGGCATCTATGGAGTAGAAGCCAAAGATGCTGCTAAACATCCCGTAGTACACAGGACAGCTCACTCTCCCCACAGCCCACAAAATATTGTCCAGTTGCAAATGCCAGTAGTTCTCGACTGAAAACCTCTGATACAATCTGACACTTAAATGAGTTCTTGTATTGCTTCCAGTTATTTCTCCATTTAATTTTGAATTTTCTAGGTGTATGGTCATACTAACTGCATACAGTGAGGACACATTCTCTCCAGCTTTTGTTCTTTTTTACTTGGTTCTGTTTTATCCTGCATTTGGCTGGGATTTTTAGAAAAATGTTCACAGTGAGCCGGGGATATAGCTCAGCAGCATAAGTGCCTGCGTGACAGGCTCAGTCCCGAATTTGAGTCCCAGTACCAAGAAGAAAAAAAGAAAGAAAGAAAGAAAGAAAGAAAGAAAGAAAGAAAGAAAGAAAGAAAGAAAAAAGAAAGAAAGAAAGAAAGAAAGAAAGAAAGAAAGAAAAAAGAAAGAAAGAAAGAAAGAAAGAAAGAAAGAAAGAAAGAAAGAAAGAAAGAAAGAAAGAAAGATGTAAAAATGTTCACAGTGAGCAGCTGAACTGTATTTTGCTGATTCTATCATCATATGAGTTACGGTTGCGGGTTCTATGTGCCACCATGTGCCATCACTAAGGGCCTAAACAGTAGACACTTTGTTCTTCTGAGAATCGAGTAGCTTGCATGCAGGTACCTGACTCAACCCAAATTTATACTCCATAAAATATGAGGAAGAGCTCAGCACTCACTTTGGGGCCTTGGTACGGAGCAAGGTTGTCCCTGAGCAAAACTGGCTGTTGTTCTCTTGTTCTCCTATCACTGTTCCCTTGGGTTGTGACCCACTTTCTAGACTGGGCAGTTTGGCTTTCATGTTCAGTCCGTCCAGGATCTGTTTCAGCCCTGTTTCTCTCTCTCTCTCTCTCTCTCTCTCTCTCTCTCTCTCTCTCTCTCTCTCTCTCTCTCTCTGTCTGTCTCTCACCTTCTTTTTCTTCTTCAGTTTACCCAAATTGGTTTCTTTTGCAAGCACGAATCCTACTGGAAGAACACTAACTACTACTTGTGGTATTGGGTACCACCATGTCCTTGTTCCCAGCTTTGTTGAAAATCATCTCTCATTTGTATTCATTCAGGATCCAGGAGTTCACAGCTTCCGGTTCCAACCCATCACCACAGGGGTCCTTCCTGTTCTCTGCCTTCCCCTCCTTTGAGTCCCTTCTCGGGAAGAGCAAAGCCACTGTTAGTAACATGCTCACTGATTTTATGAATGGCCCTGAGTGTGACCTTCATCTTGGCCACTCCTCTTCCCCAGTGTGGTGGCTGTGGCTCGGTGCTGGGTGCTCGTCCTGCTTGGCTTTTTTTTTTTTTTAAAGAGAATAAAACAAAAGAGGACAGATCTAAGCGGATCAGAACAGAACAATGTAACCAATATAGCACTTCACAAGACAATTGGATATTAACAGTAGCTATCATAATGTCTCTTTCTTTGAAATAGTTGAGCTTAGCTTTACATACAATAATGTCAAACATAACAAAGTAGAATAAAACAACTCAAGAGAATGGAAGTATTGCAAGACATTCTGAACCATATAACCGAAGATGAACAATAGCTGCTATATTATCTCATTTTCCATAAAAATTTTGTTTTTACTATCATACATATTAAAATCCAATAACACACAATGTGATAGAACCAATGGTAATAGAAAAACAAAAGCATGGTAGGACTTCAGAGCAAGGTGATATTAAATCAACACTGGCTGTCATATTGTCTCATCTTCAAACTATTCATATGATCACATATATTAAGATCAAACAAAACAGAATAAAGCCATTCGAACCAATGAATGAAGACATAAGGCAACAAAGCAGTATAATAGTGAACCATGATTTCCATAAAATCTTCTGTACTCTTACCATTTCTTACACTAGGGAAACTATATGGTATTTATAGATGTGATTTTCACTTATGAGTATAGATTCAAGATGCATCCATTTATTTATAAATATCTCAATGTGATCATTCTTTATAGCTGAGTAGTACTCCATTGTATAAAAGTACCACAATTTTTTATCCATTCCTCAGTTGATGGGAACTTAGGTTGTTTCCAAGATCTGGCTATTACAAATTGTGCTGCTATAAACATGGGTGCACATATATCACCGTGGTAAGATGTTTTCAGATCTTCTGGGAATTATGCCTAAGAGTGGAATAGCTGGGTCAAATGGGACCTCCAACCCCAGCTTTTTGAGGAATCTCCAGATTGACCTCCACAGTGGTTGCACCAGTCTACACTCCCACCAACAGTGCAAAAGAGTTCCTTTTTCCCCACAGCCTCTCCAGCATTTATTGTTGGTAGTTTTGTTGATCCTGGACATTCTTTCTGGAGTGAGATGGAATCTCAGTGTGGTTTTCATTTGCATTTCTCTAATGACCAATGATGATGAACATTTTTTCATGTATTTATTTGCCGTTCGTATTTCTTCATCTGAGAACTGTGTGTTCCTCTCGGATGTCCATTTATGGATTGGGTCTTTGAATTTGGGGGGGGTTATTTTTTTTTAATTCTTTGTAATTCCTAGACTGAAGTCCTTTGTCTGAGGGACAGTTCACTAAGATTTTTTCGCAATTTGTAGGTTTTCTTTTCACTCTGCTGGAGATTTCTTTGGACATGCAGAAACTCTTTAATAAGATATGATCCCAGTTATTGATTCTGGAAAGTATTTCCCATGCAGTTTGGTTCTTGTTCATGAATTCTGTACCTACCCCAATGTCTTCGAGATTTTTATCTACTTTGTCTTGCAACAGATTTAGTGTTTCTGTTTTAATGTTTAGATCTTTGATCCATTTGGATTTTACTTTAGTACATGGTGATAGGCATGGGTCTAATTTTTGTTTTCAGCATATGGAGAGCCAGTTTTCCCAGCACCATTTATTAAAGAGACTATGTTTCTTCCAGTGAACATTCTTGGCCCTTTATCAAAGATAAGGTGGTTGAGTGTGTTTGTACATGTATCTTCTAATCTATTCCATTGATCTTCAGGTCTGTTTTTATTCCAGTACCACATTGATTTTATTACAGTAGCTTTGTAGTATAACTTCAAGTCAGGGATTGTGATGCCTCCTGCCTTGCCTTTGCTGCTTAGAATTGCCTTTGCTATTCTAGGTCTCTTCTGGTTCCAGATGAATTTTAGGAGTGATTTCTCTAGATCTATGAGGTATGCTAGTGGTATTTTCATTAGGATTGCATTGAATGTGTATAACAATTTTGAGAGAATGGCCATTTTTACAATATTTATTCTTCCTATCCATGAACAAGTGATGTCTTTCCATTTTCTGAGGTTCTCTTTGATTTCTTTTTTCAGGATATTATAATTTTCCCTGTACAACTCTTTTACATCTTTTCTTAGATTAATTCCTAAATATTTCATTTTTTTGGCTGCTAGTGTGAAGGGTGCGGCTTCTCTTATTTCTCTCTTGGTGATTTTGTTGTTAGTGTATAAGAATGCTATTGATTTTTGAGTATTGACTTTCTATCCAGCTGTTTTGCTAAATTTATTTATTATATTTAGGAGACTTTCAACAGAGGTTTGGGGGTCTTCTATGTAGAGTATCATGTCATCTGCAAATAATGATAATTCAACTTCCTCTTTTCCTATCTTTACTCCTTTTGTTTCCCCCTCTTGTCTAATTGCTCTGGCTAGTATTTCCAGTACTATATTGAACCGGAGCAGTGATAATGGACATCCTTGTCTTGTGCCTGATTTTAAGGTAAAGGATTTCAGTTTTTGGCCATTTCATATGACACTGGCTGTTGGTTTGTCCTAGATGGCCTTTATCATATTGAGGTAAAGACCATCTATTCCAATTCTCTGTAAGGTTCTTATCATGAATGGGTGTTGGATCTTATCCAAAGCTTTTTCTGCATCTATAGAAATGATCATGTGATTCTTGCTTTTGGCTCTATTGATATGGTGGATTACATTTATTGATTTATGTATGTTGAACCATCCCTGCATGCCTGGGGTGAATCCTACTTGGTCATGGTATATAATCTTCTTGATGATTTGCTGCATCCTGTTTGCCAATATTTTATTGAGAATTTTTGCATCTATGTTCATTAGGGAGATTGGCCTCTAGTTCTCTTTTTTAGTTGGGTCTGTCTCAGGTTTTGGTACTAGAGTAATATTTGCTTCCAGGAATGACTTAGGGAGAATTGCTTCTCTTTCAATTTCATTGAAGAGTTTGAGGAATGTAGGCATTAAGTTTTCTTTGTATTTCTTGTAGAATTCCACAGTGAATCCGTCTGGGCCTGGGCTCTTCTTTGTTGTTAGAGACTTGATTACATTTTCAATTTCATTCATAGAAATTGGGTTATTCAGCAGTTTTACATCTTCTTGATAGAACTTTGGTGGTTTGTATGTTTCTAGGAATCTGTCCATTTCTTCTGTGTTATTGAATGTATGAGGGTAGAGGTTTTCAAAATAGTTGTTGATGAGCTTCTGTATTTCCACAGGTTCGGTAGTGATTTCTCCTTTTTCATTCTGTATTGCATGAATTTGACACTTTCTTTCCTTTTTTTAATTAGGTTGGCTAGGGGCTTGTCAATTTTATTTATTTTTTCAAAGAACCAGCTCTTTGATTCATTGATTCTTTGAGTTGTTTTCTTAGTCTCTATTGCATTAATTTGTGCTCTGATCTTTATACTTTCCTCCCTTCTTTTGGCTTTGGGCTTGGCTTGCTCTTCTTTTTCTAGATGTTTCAGGTATAATACCAGGTTGCTTATTTGTGTTCGTTCTGTTTTCCTAATGTGGGAACTCAGTGCAATAAATTTTCCTCTGCATCCCATAAGTTCCCGTAAGTTGTATTTGTATTTTCGTTTGCTTGTAGATATTGTTTAATTTCTTCTTTGATTTCCTCTGTGACCCACTGATTGCTCAAGAGTGCATTATTTAATTTCCATGTGTTTGTGTGGTTTTTGCAGTTACTTTTATCATTAATTTCCAGTTTCATGGCGCTATGATCTGATAATATGCATGGGATAATTTCAATTCTTTTGCATTTACTTAAATATGTTCTGTGAGCTAGTATATGGTCTATTTTAGAGAATGTCCCATGTACTGGTGAGAAGAATGTATATTCTGATGTTGTTGGGTGGAACATTCTGTATACACCTGTCAAATCCATTTGTTCACAGGTGTAATTCAGTTCTGTTATTTCTTTGCTGATTTTCTCTCTAGTTGATGTATCCCTTTGTGTCAATGGTGTGTTAAAGTCCCCTGTTATAACTGTGTTATTACCTATTTGATTTTTCATTTCTGTTAATACTTGCTTTGTGTAGTTGGTTGCTCTGGAATTTGGTGCATATATATTTAGGATTGTTACCTCTTCCTCTTGCAGTAGTCCCCTAACTAGTATGTAGTGACCTTCTTTGTCTCTTTGGAACATTCTTGGTTTGAAGTTCACATGGTCTGCAAACAGAATAGCTACCCCCACTTTTTTTTGAGTGTCTGTTGCATGGAGTTTACTTCTTCCAGCCAGGACACCTCCTTCCCCATCCTAGGAAGCTCCTCACCATCCTGTTTGTACTCTGCCCCCCACCAGCAGGGCCACCCTTGGGTTTGTAAACACATGCAAATGTCCTACAGGCTCAGTCTCAGGCTCAGACATTATTCCCTTGATGGTCTTTAGTAGAAATCACCTTCAGTCCTGTTTTATCAATTACTGTTATTTATGAATTATTGCATATACTTGCAGGACATGATGAGTACAGTGGATAGTTGGCATATGGGCTTGACAAATCTTCATTCTTTTTACATCCCTTCCTCTTCATGTCTCTCCTTCCCTTACATTTCTTGGTCTGGAATCCATTTGCAAAAAAAAAAAAAAACTATTTTCTTATTTCTTATTGTTTGTCTTTTATTTTTATCTTTGATTTATTTATACACTGGGTTTTTCATATAAGAGGAACCATACAATTATTTTTTGGGGGACAGGGTCTCACTATGTAGTTCAGGCCAATCTTGAGCTCACTAGGTGGCCCAAGCTGGCCTCCAACTCACAGCCATCCTCCTGCCTCAGCCAGTGTTGGGATTACAAGTGTACACTACCACACCCAGCGGCCCTTTCAGCTTCTGACAAAATGCTATGTGTTGTCCTTTTTGGTCTATCTATAGTAAATTTTATTTTAGCAGATGTTCTAGCATTCAATCCCATCTGTATTTATGGGTAATATCCTTTTGACTTTGATTTTTTTTTTAATTTAGGGGAGACTTCTACTGTTAATTATCTATTTGGAATTTTTCTGTCAATATTTATGAAAGATTCCTTTGTGGTTTTCCCTTTTGTCTGTTATCACGGTAGCTTTTTATGTTCTATGGTGCTGGCTTTCTGCAAATAATTGCGAACTTTTGCTTTTCTCTTTAATTTATGCTGAATCAGAATTGTCTGTTTGTAGTTGCAAATGATTTAATTGGGTTTTGTCAGTCTGTATCACTGTTAGAAATTTACTTACCGTGTGCGTCGACCCTTGAGACCATTTTGTAATCCACACATTCCTGAAAAATCATTAAAGTGCTTGTATTCCAATTTTTTTAAATTATAAGCAAAGAATTTAGCATTTTATTCTTTAAATAATTGGTTTCTTCAGAGCTACTGACTACATTCATTTTTATCCTTTGGTCCTTTCCCTCCTGTATGATTTCCCTAAATCTGAATTTTGTTCCATTGTGTGTTGTTGCTGAGGTTGTTGTTTGTGTGCGAAGTACTGGATTTCATATCTCTAGCTCAATTTGGTATTTTGTTCATTGGCATCAGCTTCTCCTTAAGGATTAATCTCTAGATTTTCTAGTTTCACTGTTATGCGGCTGCTTATCCTCGCTTTAACTTGTTTTATAACAAAGTTTTAAGCGAGAAACCTTTAGCCTGCCTTTTTGTTTTACACACTTAATTCAACCGTTGTTCTCAATTATTTTTATGCTATGTTAGTTTTCTGCTTCATTATTTGTCAAACACTGCTTTTCCAGCAGGGCTCTTCCGATGCTCAGCCCCGGACAGGGCACCACGTCCAGCAGGGGGGGCCCTTGCACTGGATTAGCTTCCGGTTTTATCCTGAGCAGGCTCCTGGCTGGGGAATTTTTATTTGATGCGTCAGTGGATCTGTGTTTCCAAAGAGGTCCAAAGGCTTGCATGGGTGTAGTAGGCCTGGGGCAGGAAAAACAGCAAGTATCGTGGCGGGGGCCACCTGGGCATTGGCCTGGGGGCAGGGGAAACCACAGCAGTGGATGGGGATCTCAGGCAGAGTAAACGCCGTAGCTGGTGCAGGCCCGGAGGGCACCGGTCTCCTGTTGTCACGTGGGTGCACCTGCCACTGAAATATCTCAAGAGAAGCTGTGTATTCTATTTTGATTATTAGGGGAGATCTCCAAATTTGAAGCTGTAAATCAGTAGATTTAAACTCTTTTCAAAACCTGTATGGAGACTAAATACAACTATACACTGAAAATCTGAAATATCTCGTGAGTAAGCCATTGGCCTTAATACATGAGTTCAGCAGAGTGGCTAAACTCTTTGACTTCTGTGGCCTTTAATTTCTGGCATGAACTCCTGACTCGGGGCTTCCCGCTGCGTGACGCGTTATCCATCTGTTCTCCCGTGTTGCCTACTTTTTCCTTCAGAGCTCTTCACTTGTGAATCATGGTTATTTAAAATGCCTTGTGAGATAATTTCAACATCAGTGTCATCTCTGAGTCTGGGACTGCCCTTTGGTTGTCTCTTCAGACTGTGGTGGCTTTATTTTTGAAGCACTTTTAAGATTTAGCCACCTCCCCTACTCCCTGGCTTGGGACCCCTTCCTTTGTCACTTGACCTCTGCTTCCCCCTCACATGGTCTTCTCTGTTTCTACAGCCAATCTCCCTGTGCTTGTCTCTTAAGGACTCCTAAGATTCCATTTAAAGCCCTCCGAGATAATCCATGGTAATCTCTTTATCTCGAGATGTTTAGTTTAATCACAGTCTCTTTTGCTTTTGAAGCTCATGCTCAGAGGCTACAGGGATTGAGCATCCAAATACCTTTGGGGGTCATTTTCAGCCCACTACATCTTGTCACTGAACCCCAGTCTTCAGCGGGCCTGTGCCCTAGGCCATGGCCTTGACAAATGATTCTCATCTTCCGTCGGTCCACTTTAGGTGACAGAAAGGCACGGGTGTGCTGGGCCTGAAGGAATGGCTCCCACACTGGGAGAAGACTCAGAGCAGCCTGCCCTGTGCAGAACGCTCTGTGTGCATTCAGACAAAGTTGTTCTTCCCTCTTCCTGGGGTCTTCTCTGTGAGCCTGGTGGGGCTCCTGGAGATACCACTCATGCAAATGTGAGGATCCCGCAGGCCCAAACCTGCAAGAGTACCGCATCCCCTGCTAGCCCATGCACAGATTCAAGCATCTCGTCCAAACTACTACTTTGTTGATTCTCCGTAGGTTCAGTTTTTACTGGAAAGGTCGAGAGTGACAATTTACAAGCTGTTTGCATGTTAGAGGTGCAACGTGAAGCCTCCTGCTTCACCATCTTTATTCTTTCTAATTCGTTTTGTTTCGCACATTTTGGTTGGAGGCCCAGCCTGGCAGATTTACACTTGGTGAGCGTCCTCCCTCCAAATTCAATGTTGATTTCATTTTGGTCAGCAGGGGGAGCCCTTAGGCTTTGGTTTCCTCTCTTCTCTCAAGGTGAGTTTGACCTCTGCTGGTAAATTAGAGAAAGACACTCAATAGGTTTTGGGAACTTTAGTAGGGTCAGGGGCCGCATGACAAATCCAAACGTGGACAAGGCAGCTGTGGTTAAAAAAAAAAAAAAAAGAAAGAAAAAGTAAAATACGTTTGTGCAAGAAAATAAAACTGAGTGAGCATTCTAACAAATGGTACCTGGGACTCTGGTGGACAAAAACAGTAACACAGGGTATGGATTACAGCAAAGTGGGGTGGGGGTGGGGGGTCAGTTATTGTTCAGCCTCCACTGATTTTTACCACCTGAGAATGCTGCGTCTTCCAGTTTTTCAAGAAAAATCTACACTTTTGTGTTCACATGAGATGGCTCCCAATATTTGGATGTTGTAAAGTAGTTTAAAAATTTCCAATCTGTTCCAAAGAGAACAAAATACAGATGGAAGCTGAAATTAGCCTGCTCATTGGAAGCCAAATCAAGGAGGTGAGAGCCTGATTGTAAGTTCTGTGTCCAGCTGCAGCCCTAGATCTTCCCGGGGGAAAGGGTGACCAGAGGATGGGAAAATAAAGAAAAGAAATAAAGAAATAAAAGTTGAGATCAAAGGGAGCCCTTACTCTCCAGATGGGAAGAAAGGAACTGTCCCCTCACTGTAGGAACATTTATTTATACATTTAGCAAGTAGTTTCACACAACACCTTGTTGCTTAGTAATCTGCAAGTCTGGCAACCTGAAGGCCTGACCTCTTTGAGCCTGGAGTGGCTTGTTTCTGTGGCTCAACTTGGTGATCTCTGTTCTCAGACTGGGCTTGTTTGGCTCTCACAGGTGTGATCAGTCTCCAGCTTCAGCTGCTCCCAACATCAAGTGCCTAGATTTTGCTACAACTGCAGCTACCGCTGGTCAGGTATGGGTACGGTCATTGTTCGGATCTTAAATACGTGGCACGCTTGGGAGGTCCTGTAAGTAAAAACTTTAGGATTTGGGTGCTTATGAAAGTTCCCTGAAGGGGTAAATCGTGCCCACAGGTCCCTATATTCTCTGTTTCTCTTTCTCTTCCTCTCCTCCTTCTGTGTATTTCTCCTTCTCCTTCTTCTCCTTTTCCTTCTCACTCTCACATCCATTTTCACTCTCCTCGTCCTCCTCCTCCTCCTTCGCCTCCCCCTCCTTCTCCTTTTCTTCTTCCTCCTTCTCCTCCTCCTCCCACTCGTTCTTCCTCTTCTTCTCCTCCTCCTCTTGCTGCTCCTTCCTCTTCTTAATCCTGGCTGTCTGATATCAGCAGCTTTGCTCTACCACAGTTCTCTGCCGAGATGTCCTCCTTCACCACAGGCAAATATGTTGTTCCCCTGGTTCCTACATGGAACCTGGCTGTGCAGGAAAGTACGCAAGACCACAAGCCCTATGCCTCCCCCTAACTCTGGTATATGTTCTGACCCTGATTTGCAGGCCCATGAAGCCTCAAACTCACATTTGCCACATTTGAAATTTCCCCAGGCTACTTGTGATTTGGAGGTTTTCTTTGAATTTCTGCCCTTTTCTAGATTTTGGACTGAAAAATCTTCTGTCTCTTTGTTAGCCTTTCCTGTAGTTTTAAGATTTCATCTCGCCAAAAACGTTGTCTTATAAAGACCCAGAATAAGGTTTGGCCAAGTAGGCAACACCATAGCCCCAGTGGACAGCTAAGTGGCCGTGGCTACACCCTGTGTTTCTGTAGGAAGTGAATCTGACACCTGGCCCACAAAACCTTGAAGGTGGTTCATGGCCCCTCTCCATGAAAGCTCATGCCTTTTAGGAGATTTCTCAAGCTCCTGACTTCAGACACCACCTGTATGGTCATGACTCTGTTCACGTGTCCAGACAGAACTTTCCCTGAAACTCCAGCCCCACATGCCTGATTTCTTTTCCACTTGTGAGTCTAACATAGGTGACCCAACTTTTCCAAGACTGAGCTTCAATTCTCTTCCATAAAAATTATCTTCCATGGCTAGCAGTAGACCTGAGGGCCAATGGAGCAGATTAGAAGATGCAGGAACAACTCCAAGCACACTCAGCAACCTTACCTCTGACAAAGGTGCCAAATGCATTCATTGGAAGAAAGATCACCTTTTTAATTAATGCTGCTGGAAACACTGGCTCTGCATATTCTGAAGACTAAAATTGGGTCCATATCTTTCACCATGTACTAAACTAAATTTGAAATGGATCAAATATCTAACTATTAAAACAAAAACATTAAATTTGCTAGAAGATAGAATAGGTAAAAACTCTTGAAGACATTGGTGTGGGCAAAGGATACAAATAAATACCCAATCACATAGGCAAAATCACAAAGAATCAACAACTGGGATCTCATCTTATTTAAAGGCTTTTGCACAGCAAGAAAAACCCCCAATGGCATGAAGAGAAAGTCCATAATATAAGAAAAATAATTTATCAGCTGTTACTCAGACAAAGGATTACTATTGAAAACATATAAAGAACTCAAAAAAATCAGACCTCCAAAATCTAAAGACCCAATCCAAAGATGGGCATCTGAGCTGAATACACACTTTGAAATGAAAAGTACAAACAACAAATAAATATATGAAAAAAATTAAATATCACTGGTTATTCAAATTTTAAAAATACTGAAATTTTATCTTACCCTAGAAAGAATGGCTATCATCAGGCAGTCAACCAATAACAAATACTGGCAGAGCTGTGGAGAAAAAGAAACCCCTCTCCACTGTTATTACAAATGTAAACTGGTGCAACCACTGTGAAATCAGTGTGGAGACTCCTCAAAAAACTAGAACTAAAAGTTCCATTTGACCTAGTTATTTCCCTCCAAGGTATCTTCCCAAAAGAAGTAAAAGCATCATGCCATACTGATATATGCATACCTATGTTCATAGCAGCACAGTTTATAATAGCCAAATCTTGGAAACAACTCAAGTACTCATAACTGGTGAATGGATAAAGATGTGGTATTTTTATACCATGGAGTACTATTCAGCTATAAAGAAGGATATACTTAAGAGATTTCTCGGAAAATGGATGCAACCTGAGGTCATACACATGCGTAAATACTGCATTGTTTCCCTGGTATGAGAAACCAAAAGTGTAAATCTGGACCAAAATGTATAATGTATTGTGAAATAAGAAGAAAATGTTCAGATGGGAAGGGGGACAAGGGAGAGGTGAGGGGGAGAGGAAAATAGGGAAAGGTTTGAAAATTGAGAAAAGAAAGAAAACATGGAGACAAAGGTTTTGTAAATGGGGAGAGGAAGAGACGTTGAAGAGGGCAGGGAAATAGGAAAAAATAAGTTATATCATGCACAGGTACAAATTATTTATGATGAATGTAATTATTACATATATCTAAAATGTAGCAATGAAATCTGATTTTAAAAAATTCTCTTTCAGTCTCTCCCTTCTCTGGCAGTGGCAGCTTCAACCTTGCAACTGCTCAGGCCCAAAACTTCACGCTCATCCTAACTTTTTCTCTTCCTATGTGTAAAACACTGTTAATTCCTTCTCTCCTCAGCACTTCCTAAGCACATCGAGACCCTGAAACCCCCATCTCTCACCCCCAGCACTGCAACAACTTTTTAAAAAATTTTATTTTACAAAGAATAAAACCAAAGAGAACAGGACAACACAGATGAGAACAGAACAATAAAGGCAACACAGCACTTCACAACAAGACAATTGGATATCAACAGTAGCTACCATAATATCTCTTTCTTTGAAATAGTTGAGCATTGCTTCACACTCAGTAATACCAAACATAACAAAATAGAATAAAAGCATTCAAGAGAATGAAACTACTACAAGGCATTTTGAACCAAATAACAGAAGATGAACAATGGGCTACTATAATATTTCATTTTCCATAAAAATTTGTTTATACTGTCATACATATTAAAATACAATAAGACAACATGATAGAACCAATGGTAATAGAAGAACAAAAGCATGGTAGGACTTCAAAGCAAGATGATATTAAATCAGCAAGGACTGCCATAATGTCTTGTTTTCTTTAAAGTAGCTGTTCATACCATCACACATAATGTCTAGCAAAATAGAATAAAACCATGCCAACCAATGAATGAAAACATTACAAGACTTCAAAGAAATATAATGGGGAACCATGATTACCATAGAGTCTTATGTACTCTTACCTTTTCTTACACTAGGGAGAATATGCGGTATTTATACATGTGAGTTTGATTTATTTCACTTATGAGTATGGTCTCAAGTTTATATTTATTTATAAATATCTCAATGTGATCATTCTTTATAGCAGAGTAGTACTCCATTGTAAAAAAGGACCACAACTTTTTTTATCCATTCCTCAGTTGATGGGAACTTAGGTTGTTTCCAAGATCTGGCTGTTACAAATTATGCCGCTATAAACATGGGTGCACATATATCACTGTGGTAAGATGTTTTCAGTTCTTCTGGGAATATGCCTAAGAGTGGAGTAACTGGGTCAAATGGGACCTCCAACCCCAGCTTTTTGAGGAATCTCCAGACTGATCTCCACAGTGGTTGCACCAGTCTACACTCTCACCAACAGTGCAGAAGAGTTCCTTTTCCCCCACAGCTTCCCCAGCATTTGTTGTTAGTAGTTTTGTTGATCCTGACATCCTTTCTGGAGTGAGATGGAATCTCAGTGTGGTTTTAATTTGCATTTCTCTAATGACCAGTGATGATGAAGATTTTTTCATGTATTTATTTGCCATTTGGATTTTTTCATCTGAGAACTATGTGTTCATCTCAGATGCCCATTTTTGGATTTGATCTTTTGAATTTTGGGGTTTAATTTTTTTTAATTCTTTATAATTTCTACACAGAAGTCCTTTGTCTGAGGGAAAGTTCACTAAGATTTTTTTCCCAGTTTGTGGGTTTTCTTTTCAGTCTGCTGGAGATTTCTTTTGACATGCAGAAACTATTTAATAAGATGTGATCCCCATTACTGATTCTGGGAAGTATTTCCCATGCAGTTTGGTTCTTGTTCATGAATTCTCTACCTACTGCTATATTTTCAAGATTTTACCTACTTTGTCTTCCAACAGATTTAGTGTTTCTGTTTTAATATTGAGATCTTTGATCCATTTAGAATTCAGTGTAGTACCTGGTGACAGGCATGGGTCTAATTTTAGTTTTTGGTATATGGAGAGCCAGTTTTTCCAGCACCATTTGTTAAAGAGACTATCGTTCTTCCAGAGAACATGCTTGGCCCCTTCATCAAAGATAAGGTGGCTGAGTGTGTTCATAGTTCTGTCTTCTCGTCTATTCCATTGATCTTCAGATCTGTTTTTATTCCAGTATCATGTTGATTTTATTACGGTAGCTTTGTAGTGTAACTTCAAGTCAAGGATTGTGATGTCTCCTGCCTTGGCTTTGCTGCTTATAATTGCCTTTGCTATTCTAGGTCTCTTCTAGTTCCAGATGAATTTTAGGAGTGATTTCTCTAGATCTATGAGGTATGTTCATGGTATTTTCATTGGGATTGCATTGAATCTGTACAGCAATTTTGAGAGAATGGCCATTTTTATGATATTTATTCTTCCTATCCATGAAGAAGGGATGTGTTTCCATTTTCTGAGGTCCTCTTCAATTTCTTTTTTCGGGGGTATCAAAATTTTCCCTGTATAGCTCTTTTACTTCTTTCATTAGATTAATTCCTAAGTATTTCTTTTGGAGGGGGGGAATGCTAGTGTGAAGGGTGTGGCTTCTTTTATTTCTCTCTTGGTGATTTTGTTGTTAGTGTATAGGAATGCCATTGATGTTTGAGTATTGACTTTGTATCCAGCTACATTGCTGAATTTCTTTATTATATCTAGGAGTCTTTCGATGGAGTTGAGGGTCTTCTATGTAGAGTACCAGTCGTCTGCAAATAATGATAGTTTAGCTTCCTCTTTTCCTATCTTTACTCCTTTTATTTCTCTCCCTTGTCTAATTTCTCTGGCTAGTATTTCCAGTACTATGTTGAATAGGAGCAGTGATAAGGGACATCCTTGTCTTGTGCCTGATTTTAAGGTAAAGGATTTCAGTTTTGGGCCATTTAATATGATGCTGGCTGTTGGTTTGTCATAGATGGCCTTTATCATATTGAGATAGAGACCATCTATTCCAATTCTCTGTAAGGTTCTTATCATGAATGGGTGTTGGATCTTATCAAAAGCTTTTTCTGCATCTATAGAAATGATCATGTGATTCTTGCTTTTGGCTCTATTGATATGGTGGATTACATTTTTGAACCATCCCTGCATGCCTGGAATGAATTACATTTGGTCATGGTATATAATCTTCTTGATGATTTGTTGCATCCTGTTTGCCAATATTTTATTGAGAATTTTTGTATCTATATTCATTAGGGAGATTGGCCTGTAGTTCTCTTTTTTAGTTGGGTCTTTCTCAGGTTTTGGTACTAGAGTAATATTTGCTTCAAGGAATGACTTAGGGAGAATTGCTTCCCTTTTGATTTCATTGAAGAGTTTGAGGAGTGTCAGCATTAAGTCTTCTTTGTATTTCTTACAGAATTCCACAGTGAATCCATATGGGTCTGGGCTCTTCTTTGTTGGTAAGGACTTATTTACATTTTCAATTTTATTAATAGAAATTGGGTTATTCAGCAGTTTTACATCTTCTCGATCCAGTTTTGTTGGTTCATATGTTTCTAGGAATCTGTCCATTTTTTTCTGTGCTATCAAACCTATGAGAGTAGAAGTTTTCGAAATAGGTGTTGATGATTTTCTGTATTTTCAAAGAGTCGGTAGTAATTTCACCTTTTTCATTCCATATTGCATGAATTTGAGTTTTTCTTTCTTTTTTTAAATAAGGTTGGCTAGTGCTTATCAATTTTATTTATTCTTTCAAAGAACCAACTCTTTGATTCATTGATTCTGTGTATTATTTTCTTAGTCTGTATTGCATTAATTTCTGCTCTGATCCTTATAATTTCCTCCCTTCTTTTGGCCTTGGGTTTGGCTTGCTCTTCTTTTTCTAGATGTTTCAGATGTAATATCAGGTTGTTTATTTGTATTTGTTCTGTTCTCCTAATGTGGGAGCTCAGTGCAATAAATTTTCCATTGAGAACTGCTTTCACTGCATCTCACAGATTCTGGTAAGTTGTATTTGCATTTTTGTTTGCTTGTAGATAATGTTTAATTTCTTCTTTAATTTCCTCTATGACCCATTGATTGCTCAATAATGTATTATTCAATATCCATATGTTTGTGGGATTTTTTAATCATTAATTTCCAGTTTCATGGCACTATGATCTGATAACATGCATGGGATGATTTCAATTCTTTTGCATTTACTTAAATATGTTCTGTGAGCTAGTATATAGTCTATTTTAGAGAATGTCCCATGTACTGCTGAGAAGAATGTATATTCTGATATTGTTGGATGGAACATTCTGTATGTCTATCAAGTCCATTTGTTCACAGGTGTGATTCAGTTCTGTGATTTCTTTGCTGATTTTCTGTCTAGTTGATCTGTCCCTTTGTGTCAATGGCATGTTAAGGTCTCCTGTTACAATTGTGTTATTGCTTATTTGATTTTTCATTTCTATTAATGCTTGCTTTGTATAGCTGGGTGCTCTGGAATTTGGTGCATATATATTTAAGATTGTTATCTCTTCCTCTTTAAGTTTCCCCCTAACTAGTATGTAGTGACCTTCTTTATCTCTTCATCTTTGGGCCTTTCTTTGTTTGAAGTTCACATTGTCTGCAAACAGAAGAGCTTCCCCTGCTTTTTTTGATTTCCTGTTGCATGAAGTATTGTTTTCCATCCTTGAACTTTCAGTCTATGAATTTCCTTTTGGGTTAGATGGGTTTCTTGTAGACAGTATATGGTTGGACATTGTTTCTTGATTCATTCTGCCAGTCTGTTTCTTTTAATTGGTGAATTGAGGCCATTTTTATCAATGGTTATAACTGGTATATATTGGTTTATTGTTGACATGCTATCTTTCTGCTGTTGTATCTTTATCTTTCCCTTCTGTTTAATTGTCTGTCTTACTTAGTGGTTTTTTCTATGTGTATCTAGAACATCTTTCAGTATTCTTTGCAGGGTTGGTTTGATGATCATGAAGTTCTTCAGTTGTTTTTGGTCATGGATGTATCTTATTTCTCCATCCATTTTGAAGGACAATTTTGCAGGGTACATCAATCTGGGTTGGAAGTCGTTTTCCTTTAAGATCTGATATACTTCGCTCCATGCTCTTCTTGACTTCATTGTTTTTGTTGAGAAGTCTGCTGTGATTCTGATAGGTTTTCCTTTATAGGTGACCTGTCTTTTCTAACAGCTTTTAATATGCTGTTCTTATGTTGGATTTCTGGGATGGTGATTATTATATATCTGGGTGGAGTTTTATTTTGGTTATGGCTGTTTGGAGTTTTATATGCTTCAATAATCTAAATGTCAGTTTCCATTCTCATGTTTGGGAAATTTCAGCTATTACTTCTGTAAATAGCCTCTTGATATCATTTGAGTTGTCCCCTTCTTTTGCATAATTATCCCTATTAATTTTACATTGTTTTTGTTTGCATCATCTTGCAACTGTTGAATTGTTATTTCCTGATTCCTTATTATTTTTAAAAATCTTTCCTTTCCTGTTCACTAGCTGCAATCTTATCTTCAAGGTCTGAAATTCTATCTTCACATTTGTTTAGGCAGTTTTGACAACTTACAATAGAATTTTTGATTTCCTGTATCTCTTTGAATCTGCTTCATGTATTCTGTTTGTTTCTTAAACTGTTCATTCAAGGATTCTATCTGTTTGCTTTGTTCCTCTAACTTTTAGCTGTGTCTTCTTTAGATGCATTCAGTATTTCTTTCACTACTTTTATCATTTCTTCTTTTACCTGGGGATTATTTCTAATTCGAGTTCCTTCATAGCTTCTCATACTTGCTTCTTTATTTCAGTTGATATCACTTCAGGTATTTCAGGTGTATGACTAATATTTTCTTCTATGTATGTGGCTCCCAGGCTTTCTTGGGATGAGCTGGAGGTGTGAGATTGCATTTTGGTCTTTTGTCATTTTCCTATATTTCCATGTTTCAAGTGATGTTCCAAAACTTTCCCTGAGCATGTTGGAAATCACCTCCTGCACCCTCAGCTACCGAGACTCACAGGCCTTGGCTCCCTTGGTTGAATGAAGGTTCCTAGATGTGGTTCACTCAAGCCCACAAAGCTCTTCAAGGCTAGTCCAGCATCCTAGGGGGCTGGGTGGGCACCCAAGCACTGGAAGCGATATCCCAAATTCTTCTGGGCCTGAGCTGGGGAGCTGGAACTCACCTTGCCACTGCATGGGCCTAACTCCCCTCTTGGTGCTGGCCTGGTGCCCTGGTTGAATAAAGGTCACTGGGCATGATGCACTCAAGCCCTCAAAACCTTTCCAGGCTAGTCCAGTGTCCTAGGGGGCTGGGCGGGCACCCAAGCACAGGGAGTGATACCCCAAACTCCTACAAGCCAATGCCAGTGAGCTGAAATTTTCCTTGCTTCTGTGCAAGCTGGAACTCCACTCGCCGCCTTGCAGGCCTACCTACCCTCTCCATTGCAACAACTTTGACAGAGTCTAGGCTGCAAGCAAGCAGGTTGCTCAGGCAAACGTGGATCATTTCCCATCCTTTAATTGTTCATGAGCTGTTTTTACAACTTGCTTGGTGTGATGGGTAACTGAGGGTGTCAACCCAGCAGAGTCACGAGTTGAACATTTGGTCAAACTCTGTTCCAGACATTGCCATGAAGGTGTTCTGGAATAAGATTAATCTCTAAGTCGGTAAACTTGGAGTACACTGGTTTGCCCTTTGTGGTGTGAGTAGACATTAGCCAATCAGCTGAAGAACTCAGTAGACAGAAAGACTGGCCCTGTGGGAGCAAGCAGAGTTGCTTTATCTGACGGCCTTCAGCCTGAGTCTTAGTTTCTTCCTACCTTTGGACTTGAACTGAAACATCGGCTCTTTCTGGCCCCTACCCTACCACCTTGTAATTTGGGTTTATACCAGTGACTCTCCTGGCCACTAGCTTGCCTGCCACGACCCATGTGACTCTTGAGGTCCTTGGGGTGAAGGACCATGAGACGATGAGAAAATAAAAAAGAGACAAAAGATGGGGTCAGGTGGAGTCCTCTCTCCTGATGGGAGGAAAGGAACTGCTCAACCACTGCAGCATGTTTATCTACATGCTCAGAAGGATGATGTCAGTTTCAACCCTGCTGCCTAGCAACCCATTGCTTGGTGTTTTTCTGGGCTGAAGCAGCTTATTCAAGTGGTTTACCCCGGGTGCTCTTTGTTCTTGGGACCGCCATGCCCCAGCCTTGCATAAGTGGTCAATTTCCAGCTTCAACAGCTCCCAACACTTGTCAACTGCAGATCTTGGGACTTGCAGGCCTCCATAGTTGTATGAGGTAATTCATTACATTATTTCTCCCCTTATATGAAAGAGATATGTGTCAAGACCCCATGGGTGCCCAAAACCACAGATGGTACTGAAGTCCAAGCACTTTTGTCAAACCTAAATTGCCAACATGATTACTCTGTGCTTGGAGATCAGTATTAACTAAAGAAAAGGTTATATTTACAGGAAAATAGGTGAAATTTAATGCAATAGTGTTAAGGGAAACAAATCAGACACATAAGCTTAAATATGACATGATTTCTCTCACAGGAGAAAGTTAAAATATAAGTTATAGAGCAAAATAAAAGATAATAGGAAATAGAGAAATAGATAGAGGAAGAGGGAGAGGAGAGGAGAGGATGGAAAACATAAGCTGTGTTAGTCCATGTACAAGCTCCCTGTAATGAGTGAACTCATGGTGTATGGCAAATGTGGACTAATTTAAAAAACGCAAGCACTGGTGTACAGTAAAACCTGTTCTGATCACTGAGATGCTAAGAGACTAATGGATACACATCACACAGAAGCTAGATACATGGCACAAAGGGATGACTCACGTCCTGGGTGGGCAGAGGAGGACAGCACAAGATTTCATCATCACACGACTCAGAATGGTGTGAAACTAAAACTTACAGATGGCCGATTTCTGGAATTTTCCTTTAATAGTCTTGATTGTTGATTGACTATAAGCAACTGGAACCAGAAAAGGTGAAAATGTGGATACGGGAGCTATGATAAATAAATACACACAGACACTGTTGGTCCGCTTTCTCCGGTGAGCCCTGATGTATGCGCTCTTACAAAAGTCTCCAAATCACTCTGTGACCTGGCCCAGGTACATGGCACCACCCTGCTTCCACTTTCCCCAGCAGTCCCTGCCCTGCTGTCTGTCACCTGACTTCTTCGCAGTCACATGGCTCCTGCCTTTGCAATGGGCCACTTGCCTATACCTGCAGGACTCATTCTCTCACTTTCTTCTGCCTTTACTTAAGTAGCACCTTCCACATGTGGCCTTCCCAGGCCATGCATTAAAAACCAGCTGTCCTCGACTGTTCCCCTTCTGCATTCCTACATCTGCTTTTCCCCTCTAGGATATAGCTTTCCCTGGGAAGGTGAATATTTAAATTTGCATATTAAATCACCATCTCCCCAGTGAGTTTTTGACTCACTTTCCCATGACGAGCTTGTCTTTTGCAATATTTCCAGCTTCTACAACAGGGCCTGGCCCACAGTAGGTACTCACAAAACATTAGATGAAGAGCGAATCCTCGGTGCCAGGCCCGCTCCTGGGTATGTTATACATGTGAGCGCACACAATCCCCAGGCAGCATCTCTGGAATTGTCTCTGTTTTTCAGATGATCCAACTTAGATAGAGTTTCTGGAACATTTGTAAGGTTGATTAGCTGGTAGGTGAGGGATCTGGGTTCCCACCATGTGTGCTATATGTTGGGACTGGCAGGACATGAACATCAGGGGCTAGAATCTGCCTGGGAGAAGGATAATCATGGGATCGGAGACCAAACCCAAGGGTTCACTGGTGGGGAAAATCTCTTTCACTAGTGCTGCAAAAGAGGTCATATCCCCTGATGTATTTGTAGCTAGGATCCTGCCTTCCGTCCTGATAGGGGAAGACGCCCCCGCCCTCTTGCCCTTGACCCAGGCTCCCCTCATTACAACTCCTTTCACATAACAGTGAAAATCCTCTTTAATCCCCCAATATTCCCTGAGTATCCAGAGCTCTGATGTCCAGGGGTCAAGACAGATGGTGTTCTCCTCCCTGTGTAGACAACATGCATGAGGGAAGATTCCTCACCTTCTACTCCTGGCTTCTAAGTCTGGATGCATTCTGAGCCTCCCTGCACCACCGTGACAGGGCCTTAATTCTCCTTTCCTTCTGCCTTGCCAATCCCATTCCCTAGCTTCACCTCCAACATCATGCAACACCAAGTTCCCCTTTGATGGCAGCCATTGCTCTCCTGTACCCACTGCTTCCTGTCTGGCTTCCTCATTCCCAGCCACAGCTGGAGATTTCTTCACCAACAGGAACCTGCCTGGCCCAGACCCTGGCAGATGCAGGATGCTGGCCCTGCTGCTGCTGTCACTGATGTGGGCTGGTGAGTGGATTGAGGGAATGGGGTCTGTAGGACTGAAGGCTGGGGCTGCAACTGAGATTCTGTGCCCCCACAGGGTCCTGACCGGAGGATCCAGGGTACCAACTCCGAGTGCAGGGGACAGTGACAGTGAAGGAGGGCCTGTGTGTACTGGTGCCTTGCTCCTTCTCTTACCCCTCCAAGGTGTTTGCTTCCTCCGGAGAATTCTTCATCTCCTGGTTCCGAGTTGGGGACCCCAAGGGCTATGATGATCCTGTGGCCACAAACCACCCACATTATCAAGTGAAGACAGAGGCCAAGGGATGATTCCACCTAGCTGGGAAAGTCCAGAGGAGAAACTGCTCTTTGAGCATTACAGATGCCAGGGGGAGGACGAGGGGAGTTGCATCTTTAGAATAGACACAAGGAAGACAACATATCTTTACAGGGATAAGAAGCTCAATTTGCAAGTAACAGGTAGGCAGGATACCCATGAGGAGACCTCAGGTCCTGGACCCCCCCATATGACAACAGAAACAGAATGTTAGATCCTTCTATGCTCTGGTTATGGGGCCAGGGAAGTCAAGGCACAGGGACCTGCTAGTACCGCGAGGTAATAGTCACTATCAGGGTCACCCTGGGTCCCACCTTGGACCTAGGAAGCTCCCCATCTCCTCCTCAGCCCTCAAACAGAAACCCGTCCTTCACATTCCCAAGCCTTTGGAGTCTGGCTATCCCACACGCCTGAGCTGCAGCCTGCCAGGATCCTGCCAAGGGGGGCGACCCCTCACCTTCTCCTGGTTGGGAAACGCTCTCAACTCCACAGACCCTGGGAGCCTGAATTCCTCGGTGCTCACTCTCACCCCACGGCCCCAGGACCACAACACCAGCCTCACCTGCCGGGTGAAACTTGGAGGATCTCAGGTGACCACAGAGAGGACCATCAGGCTCAGTGTCTCCTGTGAGTGCTGGAGGGGACAGCTGTGTGTGTGTGTGTGTGTGTGTGTGTGTGTGTGTGTGTGTGTGTGTGTGTGTAACAAGGTTAGAGGGCAGCATCCTCACCTTTCTGGTTCCAGAGCCCTTCTCTGGGTCTGTCTGGACACTCACCTTTCCCGCCCTTCATGCTGAAGCAGCTCCACTTCTGTCTGTCTCCTGAGATGTTCCACAGAACCTCAGCATCAACCTCCCCCTCAGCAAAGGCTTGGAGAGGAAAGAGCCTGGCCTCACAGGGGCTGGGATTTGCAGGGAGGTCTGCAGGGAGAGGGCACTGTCCCTCATGACTCAGCCCCCACAGCTGACCCTGTGCTCACCCCATCTGTCCCACCATGCTCTTGCCATGACACAACCTGCCATGCTTTCTGGATGATGCATTTCCCTTTTTGCCTTGCCTTGTTTACTGTCCTTTCTTTTATTTTCAAATTTATTTCTAATTGGGAGAAGATAAATATTTTAAATGTGCTGTCTTAACCATGCTCGAGAGTACAATTTTGCAGTGTTGAATCCTTTAGTCCTGTTCAACCAACCTGCAGAGCCTTTCTAGTCCTGAGAAAATCAAGCTCTGCATCTGTGTAACACAGACCCCACTCCCTGCACACACTCCTGTCTCTGTCTCTGCGGTGCCCACTGCCCTGGGCCCTGCCCCTTCTCTCCAGGTTGTCTCTTCCCCCCTCCTCACTCCCTCATCTCTGATTTGATCTTTATTCCTTAGGCCCACACCCCGCTGCCCAGAGCCTCCAGTCCTTCCTTTCCTGCTTCCTGAGCAATCATACTTTTCTTTCCACACTGTCCATAACTCGATAGCCAGCTGTCACTCTTCTTTTCTGACACAGATCTGCACATTTACCAGCCCCTGCACAGTGCCTCCCCTGCCAGCACTGTCCAAGGGGTGTCCCAGGCTTCGCTCTGAACAACTCCCTCTCTTCCCAGTGGTGCCCATACTCAGTGAGTCTCAGGAGCTTCATTTCCAAAATCTCCTTCCTGTTCTCCTTCCTCTGGGTCCCAACCCCAATCTGGCCCACTCCCTGCCTCCTTTGCAATCTCTCCTATCCAGACCCACTTGGCCCCAGCAGGCTCTCTCTGGACCCAGCATTGCTTCTGTTTCTATTCCCAGACCCCTGGTTGTTTCCTGACTCTCAGGACCAGCCCTGGAGTCCTAACCCCGGCTCTGGAGGCTTCATAGTCCTGGCCTGTCTTCTCCCTTCCATC